>JANDJZ010000152.1:0-74652 GCA_027943245.1 Acanthamoeba sp. SK_2022b | reverse complement strand
TCGAAGTAGGGCTTGATGTGTTCAAGGTTGGCATAGAGGTTCATGAAGCCCCCAGCCTGGGTCTGTGCCTGCTGGAACATGCGCCCAGCCACCTCGTACACGATCTTGTCCTGCAAGCCGTCGAATGCATTCTGTGACGACGATGAAGATGACGTAGCCCTGGCGCCTCTGGCCCCCGAGCCTCGCTCATGAAGTCCACTGTTACCCTCCATTTCTATCGCCACGTCGCCCCCAGTCGCGGCCCCATCGAACCAAGCTTCCTCCTTCATCATCGTAATTCACCAGACAACAAAAATACTCTTAAAAATAAAAGAAAACCAAAAAGAAAATCAACTCGTAGACATAAAATCCCTCCGCAACGCAGCCACGGGCAGCACACCAAGTCTTTTAACTTTCTTGGTTCGCGTGGAAGGGCAGGGATTCGATGGTAAACACACCTGATTTCTGCTGCGTGCGAATTTATTTCGAGTTAAATCGCATTATTTTTTTTTCAAGATGAAGGTATCAGCAGACATGGCTCGGTACTTACTGATGACTGCCTATTGGGGGGGGGGTTGTGTTAGGAGGGCAAACCGTTGGCGAATAGCGGAGGCGGCGAGGGAGGCTCGCGCGCCAAGGAGGAGCGTTCGGAGGTGCTGCAGAGCGTGAGCAAGCGGCTGGCCAACTGCGAGCATGTGGGCCTTCAGAAGAAGCGCATCCTACGCGAGGACGAGATATTCGACCCCAACGACCCCAAGATACGCGAGGTAACAGCGCCCTCATGGTTGTGTGTGTGTGTGTGTGTGGTGTGTGCGTGTGCGAAGCTCATTCACTATTCTTATCTCCGCAATCGCGCACAGGACATCATCTGCATGATCGTGCAGTACTTGCAAGACAGTGGCTACTCGTCTTCGGCGCTGACGATCCAGGACGAGGCCAACGTGAAGATGTACGAGGAGCTCGAACAGCGCGTGCAGCTCAAGGCCATGCGCAAGGCCATCCTCGGTGCGCCCCAAGCCCTTCCCTTGGCCACCATCGGTCTCACCTTCGCCTTGCGCGCGGCCTCACCCTCCCGCGTGTACGCTTCGTTGCCAACAGAGGGCGACTGGAACGAAGTGGAGAAGCTGCTCACCAAGACCACGTTCAAGAACCAAAAGGCGTTCATGTACGCCGTCTACAAGCAGCAGTACCTCGAGCTGCTGGAGAAGCAGGAGTATCAGCGCGTACGCCCATCGCTCGTCTTTGCTCAGGCCGCGCGAGCAGGCCTGCCCGCTTAAAACGTCGTCTGAGTGTCACTGATGCGCGTTCTGCCCGTCGCACACCAGGCCTTCACACATCTGACCAAGCGCTTGAAGCCGCTGGAGCGATACGCGGGTAGCCCCGAGGAGTTCAAGGACCTGTGCTTTCTGCTGACCTGCAAGAACATCCAGGATGCCCCCTCCTTCAAGAACTGGGACGGGGCCAAGGGCAACTCCAGGTGGCCGCTCCCCGCCTCCTCGCGCGCGCGCACACACACCACACTCGACTGAGCAGACTTGGCTAACGCTCCCGCGTTGTCGTGCAGGGAGCATGTGGTGGAGCAGTTCGAGGCCATGTTCCATCTGGAAATCCGACGCCTGGGACAGGTGTGCGCGTTCATGCCAGCAGCCAAAGGCGCGCCGGGTGGTCGAAGGCTAACGAGGGGTCTTACGGTATTTGCAGGGAGGACACACGGTGGATTTGCCGCCCAATCGAATGCTTCACCTGCTCCGTCAGGCCGTGGCCTACCAGATGGAGTTTACGCGCTACCACCCCAAGGTCGCGCCCAAGATCAACACGTACGTGGCGCCTCTCTCTCTCTCTCTCTTTCTCGCGTAGTGCACGAGCAACGCGTTCGTCTCGGCAGTGGCGCTCACTACACAACTCGTGATGTTGAACCCTGGGTTCAGGCTCTTGGAGGACTACAGCCCGTTCCTGCTGCCCAACGCACTGAAGAACACCCTCACCGGCCACGCGGCCAACGTCAAGTGTGTCGAGTTTGTCGGCGAGGAGGGCCTCACCCTCGCATCCGGCTCTAGGTAATCCCCGTTTTCTCCTCCTCATCGCTCACCAACCCCCGCACGCCCACAACCGATCCTGATGCCGGTTGGTCGTGGCATGGCAGCGATGGCACGATCAAGATCTGGGAATCGGAGACCGGCTCGTGCCTGCACACGCTCAACGGCCACACGTCGCGGGTCTGGGACGTTTCCTCGGCTCCCTCCGGCCTCTTCCTGGCCTCCGCGTCTGGCGACGCCACCGCCATGGTTACCACTCCCTTCTCCCTACGCACTCTCCGCAGCTGCTCGCGCATTGCATCGAATTCGCATCGCTGCTCACACTGTCGTCGTCGTGCGCGCGTCTGTGCACAGCTGTGGGATCTCGGCCGGCAAGCCGTGGTGAGCACCAAGACCTTCAAGGGCCACGAGGGCGACGTGTACACCGTTCACTTTCACCCCGGCGAGGTACGATCGTGTACACATTCTGTTGGCGCGCGCGTGTTGTCGCGCTCACTGTCTCCTCTCTCGTTGTGAAGAATCACATCGCGACGGGTGGCTACGACCGAGCGGTCAACCTGTGGGATGTGCGGACGGGCCAGCTGATGAAGAAGTTCAGCGGACACAGCGCCTCGGTGTCGCACGTCATTTTCAATCCCTACGGCAACCTCATCATCTCCGGCTCCAAGGACAACACCGTCAAGTTCTGGGACATCACCTCTGGCCTCTGCATCAAGACCTACAGCACCTACCTCGGGTCTGCCTGCCCTGCGTTTTTCTTTTATTTCTTTTTTAAATTTAATGAGTATTATAAATATTTTTCCTCTTTTACTATTATTTTATATTTGCTTGTTTTATTTTTTTTCAACTCCGCACATACGACTAACCCCCCCAATTGGCTTTTAGTGAAGTGACGTCGGTCGCGATGAGCCACAACGGATCTCTGCTGCTGACATCGTCCAAGGACAACTCCAACCGTCTGTGGGACGTGCGCACGGTACCGCCTCCTACCCCTTCCCCTCCCCCACTCCCAACCGCTTCGCATCGCGCGAGGTTGTTGATCAACGTCGTGGATTACAGGCGCGACCCATCAGGAGGTTCAAGGGCCACCAGAACACGTCCAAGAACTTCCTCCGCGCGTCGTTCGGCCCCAACGAGTCCCTCATCGTCGGCGCGTCCGAGGTTGCCCTCCTCCTTGCTGCACGGGCTTGGCTGCTTGAGCTCTCCTTAATTTGTGTGTCTGCGCGCGTACACAGGACGAGATGATCTACATTTGGGACATCATGACCGGCGACCTGCTGCAGACGCTCAAGGGCCACACGGGCACCGTCTACACCACCACGTGGAACCCGCATCAGTCTCTCCTCGCCAGGTGCGCCCCCTTTGCTTGCCCCTCTCCTCCCTCTCACACTTGGGCGTTGTACGTGCGTGGTGTGTGCAGCTGCGGCGACGACGGAACGGTGAAGACGTGGTGGTATGACGAGAGCGTGTCGCTGTTTGGCGAGGACTAAACCCGCAGGCCGTCAGCCAGTCAGCTCGCCGCGCTCCACGCCCAGCCCTCCCGTTTGTGCATTTCATTTTCTGAGAAGAGAAGAAGGGCGCGAGACAGGCAGCTCGATTCACGCACGTGCATAGCGCCATCACGAAGCACAAGTCGCACCGAGCATTTCGGACACATATAAGTCGATGTTGTCACTCATGCTGAGGCAGTGGGCCATTTCTGTGACCGCTGCAGTTGGGTATGAGCCACTCATCACCATGAGCCCTCTCAGCTACGCAGACGAAGACCCCCACCTCAGAACAACAGTAAAAGGATGTTAGAAAGCAGGAGGTTCTCGTGGACAAGGCCGGGTAAGCAACAAAGGTGTAATGCCGCCATCTCTATGAGGAGTGTCAGCTATGTTGGGCAACTGGGTGGATCCTGTCGCTGTGTAAATGGGATGTATATTCTTTACATGTTTTGAGTTCCTAGCAGAGGAGGTCTATTCCCCGAATCGCTGCGAAGTAGAATGGCCAATAAGGGCCAGATCTCTCCTGGGTAACAGAAACTCCGCCTAAAGACGCCTAGTTACCGAAAGGATCGTATAAGGGATGACCAATAACGGAGGAGCACCAGGTGTGCTTCTGCAACCTCGGAGTAGAGGAGAGCTAAACGCGAACGTCCTGTTCACGATCACCCACGTGGTAGCTTTGGAATAAGCCCTCTGCGGAGCAACTAGAATCTTACTTTTAAGTTGCTCCAACTCTATTGGTCGCTGCAGACTTATAGGAAACGCATGGTCGTCTGTTATGGGCGTTGTACAACGCTTGGCCCTGGGAGACGGCCAGCTACCGTATCACCGGCTACCAATCGGAGGCGCCAGGTGAGTGTGCAGGGCATAAAAGACGCCCAGACCTTGCCCCAAAAGTTAGACCATTTTGTACCACTAGCCACAGCTCAGCTCCCCGTCACACCCAGCTTGCCGCTTCGCGCCATGACGGGACGTCCGCGACTTGCGGTGTTTGCACCCTTGATCCTAGCCCTGGTGAGCCTCTTCCTCGCGCTCGAACAGGCCAGTGCCGGCGAGTACACCATTGTCATCACCAACACGTGGACTACTCCCTATGACAAGTGCAAGTAAGTACCCCCCCCCGGATAGATCACGGACTGACCATGAAGTGCAAGTCAAAGATCTGATCTTCCCTTGATTGTGTGAACACAGCTTCGACGACGGTGATAACGAAGAGTGGGTGTGGAAGATTGAGTTCCCCCTCACCGGAGCCAGCAAGTGCTTCTTCCGCGAAGATGTAGACGAGACCGTGAATGCCACAGTCCAGTACTCGATCGAGTTTACTTCCTCTCGCCCGACTGTAGGGATGAACATCGAGTATTACGAAAAGGTAAGGATATGCCAAAGGAATACTTGTTAGCTCATATTCTGAGGCCTGTCCAACCTTCAATCTACGTATAGGATGAAAACGACATGTGCAAATACGAATCCGGTGACGACGGACACGACGAGTTCACCTACACATTCAACCTCAGCCCCATGGCTGTAAACGAAACCAGGCTGTGGAGTGCGCCCCGTAAGTCACCTGGCAGTGACTGTTACATGGGCATTAACGGTTACATCACCCGGTTCCCCGACGCGGGAGGCGCAGAATCCGTGGTACCACAACACCCCCGTCGGCTTGACCACATCACCATTGATGTTCATCTTCTTGGTTCCGGCGGATCTTCCTGCTAATTGGGTACTTTTTAATTCGCAACACAAAAGCCCGGCGCGCCAAGGATCAGCTCGGCCAATTTGACGATCGTTAGCGGACAAGTGCACCTTTCGATAGAGGGCCACAATCTTGACCCGGACGACCAGGAACCGCCCACCGTTCAGATCTCTGGCGTGGAAACTTCGTGCAAGGCGGCCACCTTCGTCAAGTCCAACACCAACATCTCCTGCGACATCGTGCCGCCGGAGACCGACAAAGTGTCCAACCTGCAAAACATGCAGGTCATGGTCCAGACCGCCTACGGCGCGACCCGGAACGTGCCGATCTACTTTCCCAAGTGCAAACCGGCCTGTAACTCGGAGAATGGCACCTGTTACTGGTCGCAAGAGCTCGGCACACTTGAGTGCGTGTGTAAGAGCTACCTCAACTACGGCCCGACATGCGATTCAAGTACTTTTGCCCTCCTTCTCCACCTCTCTTTTATCGGCTACCGTGGGTGAACCCTTGTCGATCATGATCTAATCACGGTGGTTGTGTGACTTGTTTTTTGATATACAAAGCCTATCCGGACGGTAAGCCTATTCTTCAGGCGGTCTCCCCCATTGGCGGAGACTACACGAAGGAGATCGTGATTGGCGTGTCTGGTCGCGTGTTCGCGGAGGACGACAGCACTATCACCGACGTTATCTGTCAAGTCAGCTACAGTGGATCCGACCAACGGCACGCTCTCCTCTCTCTTTGTTCAGGCTTGCGATGACTAACGTGATGCAATCACAGGCTTGATCCGTCGGGCACTCATATCATCACCACTCCGGAGGTCATCTGGAACGGGAGCGTCATTCCATACGACAACCGCAACATCCCGCAGACGGACTCACTGCAGGTGAAGGGCCTGTGCATCATTCCTGCCGGAGCCATCACGAACCTGCGGGACGACAAGAAGAATGCTGTCGTGACCCTCATCTGGAAACGAGACGTCAACAACCAGAGAATCGAGTCCATGGACCAGCGCACCTTTTATCTCTATGGTACGTGGCCATCGGGTCAGGCGAGCGTGTGTTGCAAGTGTATGATCATCTCACAACCACCCAACTGGATGTTACATGGCCCACCAGGCCCCTTTGACAAGGACAGCTCCATGGTGCAGATAATCACCAACCCTGCCGATACCGAGATGAAGGTGTTCCGTGACCAGTACCTGCGAGTCATCGTGCTGGATGCCAAGGGCAACAACCGCGTTGGTGGTGAAGACTCCGATCTCTTCTTCGTTGAGTGGTTCGACGGGCCTTCGA
This sequence comes from Acanthamoeba sp. SK_2022b, assembly GCA_027943245.1. Classification (NCBI taxonomy): domain Eukaryota; phylum Discosea; order Longamoebia; family Acanthamoebidae; genus Acanthamoeba; species Acanthamoeba sp. SK_2022b. Next base: position 68,159 of record JANDJZ010000152.1, on the reverse strand, counting down.
GCGAGCCGCGGGTAATGTGCTCTACAGGATTGTGTGCGTAATGGTGGTTCTTAACCAAGTGTGTATATGTTGGTCTAGTTTGGCATCAAGGGCGGCGTGACGAAGGAGTTCAAGTACGCCAAGTGCCGTGCCAACGCCAATGACAACACTTGCGCCTACTACCAAATCACGCAGTCGTTCGACTTTGCCGGCCAGTTCAAGGCCAACGTCTTCACTACCAACCCGACTACCCTCAACCTTGATAAGATCAACAAGGGCGACCTAGTGTTCGACGTCAAAGGCTTGGGCGATGTGGCTCTGCCTGTTCCTCCCCCGCTGCCGTCGTCCATCAGCTGGGCCGACCAACTCCAGAACCGCAGCAAGATTCCCGTGTTCAGCAAGAGCCTTGGCCAGCTGGTACGTGTCGACATTGTCCTTCTCCCGCCTGTGAGTTTCGTGCCAAGCTGAGAGCTTTGTATGCACCTCAGGTGTCCCCCAACACTGGCGCGAGGGACAAGTCAAACGTGTTGGCCCCGCTGTTCAAGAGATGGAAGGGTGGCTGGTTCTCTCAGCGGCAGACTGTGAGCTTGGGCTTCGAGACTGGCATGTCCAAGGTCATGATGGGTTCCGTGCACGTCGTTCGCGGGCAGGGAATCGCCGAGGACCTCTACTGTGACACCCACACGGATGAACTCGATGCAGGTGCTTCTTGCCTCCCCCCCAACGCGGCGAAGATGGAAAAAGAATCAAAGAAAAGAAAAAGAAAAGACAACGCACTCACGCAGTGGGTGGTGTGACTGGCCAGGCGCGCTGAACAAGCAGCTCAAGGCGTGGGAGAGGACGGGAAACGTGCCACACGCGTTCCCGCTCGTCGGTAGCGGCTTCTCTGATGGAGACTGCGTTACGTCGCTCTCGGTCGTCATCGAGCTCGTCCACCGAAACCCGAACAGCGTGGGCTTCACTCTCTCGCGTACTGGCATGCCCAACACCAACCCACGGGCCAAGAACGTAACGGCCGACATCGTACTCAAGACTGCCACCGAGAGTACGCGCGCACGTTCCTTTGTCCATATTTGGTGTGAGATCTCCGCGCATGGTCATTGGCTAATACTTCTCCCTTCTACTAGGCACGGCCTCGACTGGTAGCGGCGTACCGTCGCCAGTGGTCTACGTCTTCTCATCGGATAGCGTGCCCGGCCTTGCGAACCTGAAGGGTCTGCCCGCAGTGGCCGACTGGAAGCTCACGGTGGACTCGCCCAGCGAGAGGGGCCACGTCAAGGACTGGTACATCAACGTCCAGACCGAGTACTGCCTCAAGAGCTCGATCGTCGACAACTCCATCTGCGGCGACGGCGGCGGCCAGTTCTACGCGCGCGCTTCCAACGTGGAGGACACGCTTCGTCTCGAGTGCCCGCAGGGCGGCGTCATTTCCGAGATCCAGTGGGCCCGCTTCGGCAAGCTCGACGGCTCGTGCGAGCTGAACAACGTGCAGGTCTACGACGACTGCGAGGCCGACCCTGGGTTGGTGAAGACGCGCGTTGCGCGCGAGTGCATCGGCTTTACGTCGTGTGAACTCAACGCCATCGACACTGAATTCGGTGCGGTTCAGGGCGAGCCCTACCTGTGCCCCGGTCAACTGCCGCCGTGCCCCGATGACGTGTCGGTGCTCGTGGCCGAAGACAGCTCCTCGTCACAGAGCAAGCGTGGGCTCCGCAGCAAGCGCAAGGAGACCACCTGGCTCGAGCGCGAGCTGCCCTCTACCTACCCCGGCACGGAGGATTACTATTACAAGACCACCCACATCAGGCACTACTCCGAGCCCTTCATCAGGCCGCGCCGCGCCGACGATGCACCGACGTGCTCTTACAACTCTCAGCGCCCCAAGAAGGCGCTGATGGTCAAGGCCGTTTGCAAGGGTACCCCACCGGCTATGCTCTCCTTACACCCATTCAGCGCTGTGTGGTGCAGCAGCTGACTCCCCTACTTCTGCTGTGTATATGTCCAATGTGAGAGCAGATTCGAATGCGGCGTATTCTTTCACGGATTCGTCGCTCCAGGCGAAGAAGATGCTGGTGGCAAGCGCCGCCGCTGACTTTGACAACGACTGGAAGGACGAGACGGTGACGCTGTTTGGTTACGAGATGGGACCCCTGCACGCTTCCTTCACCTTCATCCAAGGAGGCAAGCCCGTGACCACTGTGGTACATACCATTACTTTATATATCACCCCCCTCCCTCCTACGACACAACATGTCGGTTACTCACGTAAAATGTGGGATATCTGTGTGGGTAATTGCTCCTTGTTTGGCACCACAGTACAAGAACATCCAGATCGGCGGCCAGCCGGTTGTCCTCGGCGGACAGATCGAGGTCCAAGCTGGCGATTTTGACAACGATGGCTATCCCGAGCTGGTCATCGGTTTCATCGACAGCACAGGCGCTCTCAAGCTCTACCTGTGGGATCTCTCCATCGACGACTCGACAGTGTGGGGCGCTGCGGCCAAGGGCGCGCGGTCCAATCTGCAGCCGTGCGGCTGCTGGAACACGGGCAACATCATCACCAGGCTGTTCGACGAGGCCTCCCCGATCAGCGTTCCCACTGATCCCACGTTCCCCGTGAATATGGGCAGCGCCAGGCTGGACTCTGCCGGCTATTCGTTTTCTCTGTCCTCAGGCGACGTTGCCCTCGCCCTCTACGACTACGTACGCCCTTTTCTCTCTCTGATTTCTTTTCTTTTTTTCTTTTCTCTCACCATCTCCTCTCCACTATCAGCTGGTCGTGTCGTGGATTGCCGACGCTGGCGGCGTAGCCTGGCAGTTGTATCAGCGATCGGAGGACGGCCTTGCCCCTATCTCCGCAAACCCAGTGGTGCTGCGTTCGCTCAACAAGCCACACGCCATCTCTGCCCAGCTCGGCAACTATGACGTACGTCGAAGCTATTCTTCTCTGCTGGCTGACGAGTGACGCTGACGAGCTTCTATTTCTGTTGACGGTTTCGCCTTGTGCAGGGTTCGGGCTATTCCACGCTGGCGGTGGGCGTCGTCGACGACAAGCAGGTGCGAGTGTACCTCTATTCGATTGACACCAACGAGGACGACTTCCCCATGAAGCAAGTGAAGGTAATCAGCTTGTACGACGACAACAAGCCTTCGCTCTGGGGCTACGATGCTAGTGCATACTCCCGCGCCAAGTACGCCCCCTTCACACAAGAGTTACATCTTGACTTGTTTCAAAGCTAACCACCTTCGACTCACTATTGCTCGTTGATAGTTTGGTCCTCGAGGCGGGCGATGTTGACGATGATGGAGATGACGACATCATCGTGGGCTTCACCGCCCGCAGCAAGGCATTCATCTACCGCATCGACGCGCCTGGCTCGGGCACCAAGTGCCGCAAGCTGGAGTGCATGGAAAAGTTTGGGAACATAGATTTCACGCTCTCTGCGGGCTACGCCAAGACCAACAACGCCTTCTTGAGGAGCCCAGAGCTCAAGATCGCCATCGGTGCGTACAACAATCTGCAAATCTAGAGCGTCTCGAGAACATCAAGATTTATGTCCACCAAAAAAACAACAACAGGCAACATGGACGACACCTACCAGAACGAGGTGGTCGTTGCGCTTGAATACACCTCATCCTCGGACTCGAGCGTCGCCAAGATCATGCTCACTAGTCTTACGGCGCAGCCCAACGAAGACGATCCGTTTTCCATCAACGGCCGTCACTGCTACAGCGGACCGTACTACCAGACAACCGAAAAGTCGGACAACGTGGTGATCAACAACATGGACCTTACGGTGAGCAACCTGTACGGTCTCGGATACCGCGTGGGTCAACCCACGACCGTGCGCTACGAGGGTGTGCCGGATCTGATCGCTGTCGTCAACGCCCCACCCACGCACTACGACGTCGTCGGCGATGACGAGGTGATCGTCAACCCGGCCACCTTCTCGGGGTCGGGTTCCTTCACGCAGCTCTCCAATGTGGAGGGCGTGGTGTCCTCTTTCGAGATTACGCGCGAGACAGCGTCTGCCAGGACTTCGAGCCACGGCGTACGTGCTTTGCTTCTCCCCGGCTTGGCCTTTATTGTTGCCCTCAACTCACACAACTGTCTAATTCTTATTTTCTTTCTTTCTTTTTCTCGGGAGAACAGTTCCAGTTGAACGCCAGGATCGCTGTGGTGTTTGGCAATGTGGACCTCGCCTGGCAGGATTTCACGAACAAGGCCGAGAACACGGGTTACGCCTTCTTGGAGCAGATCGCAGTGGCGCGTGACCTGGTCGCCTCGGGCGACGATGTCGTGCTCTTCACCTCCACCGACAAGGACGTCTACAAATATCCCATCGTCGATCAAAGCGGCAGCCAAGTCGGCTCCTTGGTATTTCCCTCCCTCGCGTTGTTGTTTGGTTGTAATTGAAGACTTACTCGCCCTGGGTGTCGTATTTCATTACAGGACGTTGTGATGTCTTCCAGCTGCGGTGAGAAGTGCGTGCAAAAGGCAGATGGACGCGACCTGTGGTGGTTCACGCCTGACCACGAGCCCTTCAATCTGCTCACCTACTCCTCGCGCGCTCCCTCCGATTTCAATCCCGTCAACCGCATCATGGTCGGTGAGAAGGTCACTCTGGGTCCCAACGCCCACGAGGTATACCGTTGCCCAACTTCATCATTGCTCTCGTGCTTTGCGGCACCGCATGTCCTCATAACACTCACTTTTTATTCTTTATTTTATTCTTTTTCGTGCAGCAATGGGTGGATCAACAGTCGGGCAAATCTCAAAACAAGGTTTCCCTCAACCACACCGCGTCCCGCATGGGAGCAGGCGGCGGAGCTGGCGCTCAAGTGAGCATCGATTACTCCGTACGCAGATCACTCTTTATCTCTGTGTCGTCGTTAACGTTGTTCAAATCAGGCCTGCTTCTAACAATTCAACATCGTTGATGGTGGACGACAGTTTGCCGCCTCTTTCCTGGGCGTCGGACCGCAAATCAAAATGCCGATCGGCGTGGATGTGTCTGCAGGCTACGTCGGCAGGACCGAAACATCGGACGAGTCAATGAACGCCGAGACCCACTCAGCTTCGATCAATCGTGACGCCTCGGTGCACAGGTGAAATCTCGGTGTTCTTCCCTTAGCCCTTAATTCAGATCGCTAACCAAACCGAACACACAGCTATGTGGAAGCCATCAACCCCAAGTATGCCTACAAAGTGCAACCCTATGTGGTACGTGTCCTACCGGCTCCCATTGTGCACTGCCCAATCCTGCGCTTAGCAAGCTTAAATGACTGTTACCAATCGATAGTACATGGCGAGGACTGGAAGCGGCCAAGAGTACCTTAAGGTGGACTACAGCGCTGAGCCCGGCTACTACCCCGGCGTGTCGACGTGGTGGCAGCGCACCTACGACAAGCCCGACCCCACCTTCAACATGCCTTGGTGTACGTCTTGATACTTCCACTACATGGCTTGTTTTTTATAACCAGGAGACTCAACACACACACACACACACACACACACACACACACACACACACACACACACACACACAGGGTGGACAACGTTCAAGCGCGATCGCACGATGCTGACTAAGGAGATGACGGCCACGCCGCTGTTCCCCAAGGTGGGCGAGGTCGTGCAAGTTACGGTGACTGTGCGCAACAAGGCCCTCGTTGCAGCTACCGACGTGAGCGTCTCCCTGTGGCGCGGCAGCCCTGAGAACTGTCTCGACCTGACGTGCCTCTTCCCGGGCCGCACCTTGAGTAAGTGTCCCTTTTAAGAGTCATTCCCCCCCCCCCCTCTACAATGATATCTTACTGATCGCATTCTTCTTTTTCACGACGCAGTCGGAGCGGTCAAAGTTGGCATCATTCCGGCACAGGACAAGCGCGAAGTGACCTTCCTGTTCAAGCACGACGGTACCAACAACATCCACGCCACGCTCGACGACAAGAACGAGATCGAAGAGATGCACGAGGACAACAACGAAGCCTACAGCCTCATGTTTTACAACCTCCGCGACAACGGCTACACGCTCCAGACCATCCGCCTCTCGCCCGGCCTCACCTTCACCCCGTACGTGTGGCCCTCCAATCCCGACACCAGAAACAAAAAAAAAGACACAAAAACAACGTATATTTTCTTTCTCTATCTCTAAAATATTTGTTTATCCCATTTAGTGTGCGAGGAGGTACCAACAACAAGTACATCAAGGGATACGACGTGTATGCGACTGTCCTTGGAGACACCTTCACTCGGCAGAACGTGCTCGTCCAGTTCTGGCACGGGGCTGTGGGCGGCTCGGGCCGGCTCATCTCGACGGTGAACATCCCGCGCCTGCGCGGATCGGTCACCACGACTACCAGCTATCGTGTGGCGGCCTTCTGGGACACCAGCAACCCGAGCCTCTACGGCGAACAGGAGGTCTACGCCGTCATCCTGCACTCGGGATTCGACACCACCGACGACAACATCATCTCGCAGGTCAAGCAGAAGGTATCCGTGTCGTGCTATGGCGATGTCGACGTGTGCGGCGTGTGCGGCGGCGACAACTCGGCGTGCCGCGGCTGCGATGGAGTGCCCCTGTCGGGCAAGACCGTCGACGTGTGCGGTAAGTGCGGCGGCGACGGGTCTACGTGCTGCGTGCGCAAGCCCTCGCAGGCCAAGGTCCACTACTTCAAGCTCGGCTCCGACAGCGACTCGTCGACCAAGCGAGTCAAGGTGGGCGACCTAGTCGTCTGGGAGAACCTCCTCGACTGGAACGTCAAGATCACGGGCGGCGTCTACGACTACGTGGGCGCCCCCGCCTACTCGCTCGACACGCTCAAGTACAAGGGCTTTGACATCCAGGGCGAGGTGCCACCCATGACCCTGGACGACGAGACGGTGGGCGCCTACGTGCAGCAGTACCTCTCGATGGTCACCATGAAGGACCATGTCGAGTTCGACGACTCGGCGGCCCATCCCACGCCCCTGCCCGACTCGACCAGCAAATACCTGCGCCGGTCCACCGTCGCCCGCATGGCTGCCGACGAACTGCCCGCCGACTTTGACAACCTTGGCCTCGCCCGCTTCCCTGGCTGGTACGACTCACTACTCCCCATCACCACCCGTCACTTTGCAACAAAACCTACCTTAATTGTCATTATTATTTGTGTTTTCTATCGAAAAGGCATGTTGAAAGGCCGACAGTCAACTTGGTTGCATCGCGCCTGGCCTTTGAGCCTCGCATCCAGTCGAGCCGCCACCAGGAAGATGAAGTGGACCTGTACGGAGACGAGGACGAAGACGATTACATCGTCGAGGTGGAGGCCAGCATGGAGGGCATCTGCTGCGCCGAGCCTGACTTCTTTGACGAGGACGACGGCGCCCAAAAGAGTACGCCTCGCGCTTCAACTCCAGCGTTCCACACTTGCTCACCCGGGTTCTCCTCCTTTCTCTCTCTATCTCTCTGCAGCCCGCAAGCGGGTTGCTCGGATGGACAGCAGTGTTGAAAAGCAACTGGCTGGCCTGCTCCACAAGAGATCCAAGTCGCTCCACACTGACAGTACATCCCCTATCTGTTTTTATTTTATAATTATGATTTAATGTGTCGCCATGATTGCAGGCAAATCCGCGAGCCGTGCTCTCCGCGCGCCCACTCCCGCGTTCTCCCTCCGGTCGGTGGCGCTATCCCTCCTGCAGAAGCAGAAGGAGCAGGCCAAGTTCCTCGACTCTATCAACGCCACGGCCATCGAGCTCGACGCCGACATCCTGATGGCCAGGAGAAGGGAGGCGACGCGTTCGTTCTACGACGCCACGACCCACGAGCGCGACCTGCTTGCGGGCACCGACGACGTGGATGGCGACGGGCTCGACGAGGGCGTACACTGCCTGTGCTCACGCAGACGAAGCGCCGCTTCTCTACGGAAGCGCGGTGAAAAGGAGGACTCGGAAGCGGTGGACCAGGCCGAAAAACTCGGCGAAACCAGCGCCGGCGCCGGCAGTCTTAACGGGGCCGAGGTGGCCACGGCGGCGGAGATGACCGGCACGACCTCCTACGGCGTGCCCACCTCGTCCGGCTTTGGCGCAGCGCGCGGCTGGACCCTCTACGACTTTAGCGAGATCGCGCGGGCCGCTGCCGGCGATCCCGACGTGCTGGCGCCGGGTGCCGTGAGCGCGCCGCACCGATTCTTCAGCCCGGGCATCTACATGTGGCACGACTCGAACAACCCGGCCATCCACGGCACCATCATCGTCGATCCCTCGGATCTGCTCATCGACGCCTGCGGCGTGTGCGGCGGCAACGGCACCACGTGCCTGGACTGCAAGGGCAAGCCCCGGGGCAACGCCAGGCGCGACGTGTGCGGCGTGTGCTACGACCCGCTCGTGGACTCCTACGACCCCAACAAGGCCAAGGACTGCGCCGGCGTATGCAACGGCACGGCCAAGATCGACGAGTGCGGCTTCTGCGTGGGCGGCTCCACCGGCCGCGTGGCGGGCTTCGCCAAGGACTGCGCCGGCGTGTGCAATGGCACGCAGCCGAGCCTGTGCGGCGTCTGCGGCGCCACGGAGGACACGCACCCCGACCTGCTCGACTGCGCGGGCGAGTGCTTCGGTCTGCGCGTCGTCAACAAGTGCGGCTTCTGCGTGGGCGGGTCGTCGGGCCTCGACGTGTCCTACGGCATGGACTGCGCCGGCGACTGCAACGGCACGGCGGTCCGCGACTGCTTCGGTCTCTGCCAGGGCTCCGCCAAGCTGGACTGCGCCGGCGTGTGCAACGGCACAGCGCGCACCAACCAATGCGACCGGTGCGTCGGCGGCGCCACTGGCCTCGACGTACGTCTCTCCCCTTTCCTGTCTCCCCTTTCCCTGCATGCACGTTTCATTTCGGTTACGTTTTAATTTTGTAATTTTTTTCTTTATTGATATAATTAATATTTTTTGAATATTCAGGATGCAATGACGAAGCGGTGCGACGGCGTGTGTGCCATCAAGCCCGCCGAAGTGTGCGGCAGCAACAGCACCACCAGCGCAACGAAGCGCATCGTGGACGTCTCGGATGACCTTCAGGACGAAGCCAGCTTCGCCGACGGCGACGTGGCCACCAGCCTGTTTGACGTGCGTCAGGCCTGCACGGGCACGTACGACTGCGCCGGCGTGTGCAACGGCACATCGAGCAACGACAAGCGCGGCACCTGCTGCGCGGCGGAGCAGATCGACTGCGCTGGCCTGTGTCGCGGCTCGGCCACGATCGAGTGCGGCGTGTGCGTCGGCGGTTCGTCGGGCAAGGACGCGAGCCAGGTGCGCGACTGCATGGGCGTGTGCAACGGCACGGCCAAGTACAACCCGTGCGGCGTGTGTGCCACTCCCGAGAACTACTACAATGGCTCCGGCTACAGCGTCGACTGCAACAACGTGTGCAACGGCAGTGCCTATATCGATGACTGCGGCAAGTGTGCCCAAGGCACCACCGGTCGTTTGGTACGTCGTCACACACACACACACACACACACACACACACACACACACACACACACACACACACACACAACACATCAAAAAGACGATATCTGGCCTTAGCTCACAATCCTGTGTTCTTGGTGCAGCCCAACACCGATCAAGACTGCAAGGGCGTATGCTTTGGCAACGCAACCACGGATGGCTGCGGCGTTTGTTACATTGCCGGCGATGGTCACGTGTACGTGTGCCCCCTTCGGGATAAACTGCTCGACGCTCGACACTTGCGCGTGTGACGTCCACTGCAGCCCGCTAAGACCTCTCCCCAAATGCAGTCCCAACAAGGACATGGACTGCGCCGGAGTGTGCAATGGCACGGCAGTGACGGATGACTGTGGGCAGTGTGCCCTGGGCACAACCAAGAAGGAGTTCAACGCCGACAAGGACTGCGCGGGCCAGTGCTTTGGCCAGCATATCATCACCGACCCGTACGTATCATTTGTTCTACAAAATTATAATTATCACAATTTTTTTATATTAATATCTTATTTCTTATTTAGTTGGAATTGAACACAAAACTCATCGTGCACAAATATTATATACAATGTGTTCTCTAGGGCGTGCTCGTGCCCGGCTGGCAAGCTGGACCAGTGCTTCGTGTGCGGCGGCAACAACACGCAGTGCGCGGGATGCGACGGCGTGCCCAACTCCAACAAGGTGAGGGACTTCTGCGGCGTGTGCGGCGGCAACAACACGCAGTGCTGCTTCCTCCCGTTCGCCCAGACGACGGCCACCATCAAGGACTTTGAAACGATCGTCCTCCGCCACGAGCTCGAGACCGGCGAGACGCTGCGCATCAGCAACCTGCACGCCGGCTACGCCTACTCGCTCATCATGTACCGACTCGACGTGCCGGCAGACGTGGCGCGCGTCAAGCAGATCCAGACGCGCTGGGACTACGCCAGCCTCCGCCCCGGCAACTCGCTCGACATCATCATCTCCGAGCCCGGCGTGTACCGCATCACCTCGGTCGAGAGCTCGTCCGTGGCCTTTGCCCTCACGGTCTCCTACAACACCAAGGCGCTGGACGTGTGCGGCCGCTGCGTCTACCCGGCGCACGCCAGCGGCTCGGCCAACGCGACGATCGTCGACGGCAGCCCTGACTCGCTCGCGTACGACCACTGCTGCGCCATCATGCCGGACAACAACGTGCACGACTGGTACCAGACCACGTTCTTCTACCGCGCCAACATGCTCGAGCAGGCGCCGCACGATGTCACGCGCGTCGTGCCGCGCACCGAGACCTACCACACCTCCGCGCGCCAGCATCTCGTGCGCCTGATCGAGCCGCACAGACTCGACAGCGCGACGTGGTGGAACGGCAAGAAGCTGTCCGTGGGCGACGTGCTCACCTTTGAGAACGCGGACTCGGTCGACCACGTGCTGTCCTTCAGCGGAGCGCAGCCGCTCCCCGATGTCTACATGGAGCGCGGCACGACCGTCACCTCGCTGCCCCTGCTCAAGCCCGGCGCCTACCGCCTGGTGTCGAACAAGAACATGATCAACACCACGTTCACGGTCGAGTTCCCGTTCGAGTGCACGGTCTACGCGCCAGAGCCCGTGCCCGAGGAGGACGACCACACCCTCCTCATCGCGCTAACCGCCTCGCTTGGCGGCGCCCTCGTTGTGCTGGTGCTCGCCGGCCTGATTGCCGTCGCAGCGGTGGTCATCTACAAGTGCGCCACCCGAAAGCCGGAATCCTTGAAGGACGCGACCATGTATCCTCTGTAAATCAGCCAACCCTACGGTTGGCACCAACAAATATATTATTTTTCTCATTCTAAATAATTTTTTATATTAGATTGCGTTAAAAAACATGATTAATCGCTAGAACTTCCCAAGGCCATGGTGGAAAGGTGGCGGAACGCCTTCGCAGAAGGGAAGGTTGGCGTACTAAGCTGCGACAGAATTAGTTCAAGTACGGAAACACACATGGCAGAGGGACGGCAAGATGGTCATGTTGCTCATGAAGCAGCGGTGATGGCGTCAACCCCGAGCCCACGAACCCGCTCCTCTATCGCAGCAGACTTGCGCTCCCTGGGCCTGTGTAAGGGCGCTAGCGTGATGGTGCACTCATCGCTGTCGTCCATCGGCTGGGTATCACCATCCCTTTTCTCACAACTGCTCCACATGCAATCTTGACACAGCGGCGGGCAGGTTTGTGGTGGCGAAGTGGATGTCATTCACGCCCTGATGGACGTCGTGGGCTCGGAGGTACATTCTGGTGCTGTTGATTGCCGGTCAGGAATTGACATCCATTCTTCATGGTGAGGAAGGGGACGATCATGATGCCAGCCTTCACAGCACAATTCTCTGACCCTGCCATGTGGGAGAATCCTCCTGCGCCGTTGAGTTGGCACGACACCATACGGGCTGAGATGCCGCTCTTCGATCCACTGTGCACTCCGTCTCTGGGGATGGGCAAGATCGCCGAATGCTTCCGGTCATGGCCCGGGACTGTACGATCGGGTCACCCTCAGTCCTCCTTTGCAGCCTGGGGCAAACATGCGTCATGTGTACGAGCACAAGTGTGATATCAGTTACAGTGTATGCGTCGGCAGCTTAGTACTGACGAACTGACGAATGTACAGCTGGTGCAGGACCATCAGCTCGCCTACCCGTTCAACGTGCAGAGTTCTCCTCTGGGAAAGCTGTCGTCGATAGCTAGTAGCCAGGTGCTTCTGCTAGGGGTATCGTGGAATCGAAACACATCGTTTCACGTTGCGGAACAGCTGAGCGGATGCTTCGGTCCGACTAGAGAAGGCTGTCCCTGGCTAGACGGCGATGGCAACAGAGTGTGGCAGGAATTCGACGCAGTTGCAATGGCCGAGGAGGAGTTGCTGGAAGAGGTGGGCCATGCCTTCGAAAATGCTCGCGGAGAGGAGTTCCGGGTGGGTAAGGTGGGGTCTGCAACGTGCCGCCTCTTCAGCTGCTCCGATTGCATCGAATTCGCTGTGGACTACTACCGCCGGAAGGGCGTTAACATTCAGGTCAAGAAGGTCAGGTCGAGAGTAAACCTAGCCCAATCAGACATCAGTAACTCGCGTCCAGCGAATTCAAAAGAGGGACAAAGAAACTAGCATGTTACATCGGCGTAAGGGTCACCATCCGGCACGTTCTCACGGCCGTAGGCTACATCTTCTCGCCTCCATGTGTGTCATTGCCGTGGGCTTCAGAACTCGGGCGCGGGACAGCCAATGCTGCAGTTGAATCGGCCGCAATGGTCGTAGTAGAACTGGGGCGCTGCCGTCCCCTTGGCTTCCCACCACGGCGCTAGTGTAGTGTAGTGTAGTGGCCGCGTGAGTCTGGCGCGTCCCGACACAGGGCACGCGCGCGTGCAGTGTGTGTCACATGTGTCCTATCACACAAAACAGAAGTCGTACCAAACACAGTGGACAGAGAGGTGTCCGTGTCATCACTCAGGCGCAGGTTGGCCCAGTTATTGTTATCGGTGCTGCAGTGGCTGAAGCACATGCCCCTGCACGTGGTGATACACAGCACGCGCGCCCACACACACACACACACACACACACACACACACACACACACACACACACACACACACACACACACACACACACAGAGCGAGTCAGAGAAGAAATGACGATGTAGCCGCGAGGACGCGTACGAAAAGATGGTGTGCTGCTTCTTGGTCATCAGGGCCAGCACCTCGACGGTGTTCAGCCTGTCCAGGTTTCCCATATTGCCTGGTGAGCAGAATCTAAACCCAATGCAAATAAATAAAGCCAAATAAACTCGTAAAATCAAATTAAAGACAAATTATTTCACTGGCCAGTACCGGTAGTTGTTGGCGTAGGTCTCCATGCTGCTGTTGTACTGGGCCGGCACGTACCCGATGTTCCTACGCGAAATGGTGAAGCTTGAGCGACAATTGGCCTGAGCCGCGTTGGAGGGGAGGAGCGAAGGTGTACCAATCGAGCTGCCACGCGTCGTACTGCTGCTGATTGACCAGCATCGGGGTCTCGATATGCGCGTAGGCGTACTGGCCAAAGTAGCACTTCTCCGGCTGCGTGGGATAGGCGGCGGCGCACGACGGATCGAGTTGGCCTTTCCACAGAGCGATGCCCTTGGTGAACTGTTCCATGGCCGGGATGATGGTCGTGTCGAAGACGTGGTCCTTTGGCTTGTGCTCCTGTACTCCCCCCCCCAAAAAAAAACGGTCAGCGATCAGTCCAGCTTCTAGCGAGTGGAGGGAGACATACGGGGTAGAGCGGGAAGTCGAACATGATGCCAGCATCAGCCAGGCTGAGAATACGCGTTTCGTTGTCGCCCAACAGCCCGCGCAGCGTCGACTGCACGAAGTTGGCGTTCACTGCGTTTTGACGAATGAGCGTGCAATTCTGATAATAAATAATAATAAATCGTATAGGAAGATATATAAAAGAGACATTATTCGAAACCGGTTGCGCACCAACGACGCCAACTCCGCCAGCAGAGCATCCTGAGAAGAGGAATCGCCGATCAGCCGACTCGCGCAGCCCACGGCGCTGGTACACGTCCTCGATCACAGCCTGTGTATGATCATCCGTATTTGTTCGTACGTTAACGCATGTATTGTGTGTGTGTGTGTGTGTGTGTGTGTGTGTGTGTGTGTGTGTGTGTGTGTGTGTGTGTGTGTGTGTGTTGCGTGTGTAGGTGTGTCTCATGGATGCAAACCTTAACAATCTTCTTGCCACGGAAGTGGAAAATGTTGGACTCACTCTTCGACGCATCTCCGCTCCAGGCATCGCTCGAGCAGTACCTGTCCGCCCGTACATAGCGCCCATCAATCCCTTGTGACATTAAAAGATATAATGATAATAATCAGTAAAACAAAAAATAAATACGTACAGAACGTAAACGTGGTTGACGTTGTGGAAGAGCGGGTTGGTGGTCTCATTCTGGGCGAAGATGCCCACCGGGCCGACCCACTGCGGCGGGTAGCCAGCAAGCGAGATGAGGTAGGGCGCAAGCTTCACTCGCTCTGCGCACGAGTCGGCGTCCCAACACCAGAACCCTGGCAAGACCACCAACAGAACCCCAGAGTTGAGAAGTCGACGTCCTTCATGGAGGACAGGAAGAAGAAGAAGAGGAGAGGGACAAGGTTGAACGGTTACCGCCCATGAGGTGGAAGTGCCACACATTCTGGCCAGAGCCCGAGCCCGGCCGGAAGTAGTAGCCCGCATCGGACCCATCACTGCACACCGCGTCTGCACGGGGGGGGGGGCGTGTTAGCTGAACTGAACCCAGGCGGCAAGCCGTGCGCAACAGTATCGAGGGAGTCCGGGAGCTGGTTTTAGTAACGTGAAGGGGGGGGGTACCACGCGAGCTGGCGTTTTCGATCTTGAAGAGCGTGAAGGTGTCCGCGGCCCGTACTGTAGATCCGAGAGTACAAAGAACGAAAGCGAAGACGACCACGACAGCTACGAACGTCGTCCGCCCGTTGAGCAACATCATCGGTTCGGGGTGTGTTTCCGAAACTGCCACCGCTTCCTCCTTGTTGTATTTTGTTTAAACAAAACATAAAACAAATTATTATATTACATCGAAAAACACACCAGCTTCATGGGCTGTCGGGCTCAGGCGGGCGCAGACGATAGCGGGCATCGCAGAAGACCTCCATGAGCTTGACAAACTCCTGTTCAGACATGTCGCTGTCACCCAGCTTTAGCACAGCCTCGAGCATCTCCTCCCGCTCCTCCCTCATGTCCGCCGCCTTCTCAGCGTTTAGTGGCATACCTGATCGCGCACAACACACAAGTCAACTGATTATGCCGCACGCACGCACGCACGCACGCACGCACGCACGCACGCACGCACGCACGCACGCACGCACATTAATGATGAACAACACACCTTCGTCACCTCTGACGATGCCGCCATCATCATCTTCGTCGAAGACGACAGACTGCCGCAGGTGTCGTCGCTGGGCGAGGAGGGATTGCAGCATCTGTCGCCGCATGTCGATAGGGATGCCCTCGAGGCTCTCGACATAGGCCAACTTCGTCGCCACTGCCACCGACGATGTCAGTGGCCATCGTCAGCCCAACCAGCCACTGCACCAGAAAGAAACTCGCGCATCAGCAGTACCCGCGCGAATGCAAAGAGTGGCCAGCGAAGGGAACCCCGACGGCTCGGGGTCAGCCGACAGCGTCGCCCTCGCCAACGGCGTGGGCACAGGGATTTGTTCGTGTGGGTGGGCAGCTGCACTACTCTCAGCTACGCCGGCCCCACCTTCGCAACAATCGGCGCGTGGCCTTGCATGACCGCTCTCGGCCGCTGCCTCCTCACCATGCCGCCGTCGGCCATGGCGGTGGTGATGACGGCGCCTGTGGTGCCGTCGATCCGGACTTGGCTCGTCCTCAGCCCGGGCGGTGCCGCTGTCCTCGGCCTCCGTGCGTTTGTCGTTTGGCGTTCGCCGGTCTCGCCTTCGTCTTCGGGCTTCGACGCCGTGTTCGTGCTTCGCCTTCCTCGCCCTCACTCCCGTCGTGGGCTCCTCTTCTGGCGCTCCATCGATGTTCTCGTACTCCTCCTGCAGCTGCTCCTCTGATGACTTAAAGACAGCAGTGCACCCCTGTCTCGGCACCGTCAAGCTTAAGCTGCTGAGGGAAGTGGGGGAGACAGGACCGCACCTTGTCGTAAGCGTCGCAGAGCAGCACACAGTGGTGGGCATGGGGTCCAACCACCCGTACCTGAAGGGCGGACTCGGCTGTGCCGTCCACGGCCACGAGCGACACTCGCCAGCGGCCCACCTCGAAAGTCAACCTGTGCGGCACCTCCATCGAGCGTTGTCGACGAGCCTGAAGGTTTAATTTTCTTATTCAAGTTTCTCTTGGGTATATTTCGAGAAGTATACCCAAGAATTGCAAAGATGGACAAGACTCAGGTACTGGCCTGGGGGAACGACTGCATAGGTGCGCTTTTGATCATTGTCAATATAATAGTATTTGCCACCACTTTTAATAAAATAACCATTTAAAAATATGATTTTATTTTTGTTTTTTCTAATCTTAATAAAACGTCGGGATCTATTTGTCATCCCGCAAACGTTCTAGAACGTTTCTCAGAGCCTCTACCGTTGGTGGTGGAGAGCCTTGAGTCCGCAAACATCGTGGCCATAAGCTCCGGCTTTGCGGCGCAACACACCATTGCGGTGTCAGGTACGTGAGTGATTGTGCACTCGGAGTGATTGTACACTCTGCTCCTTCTTGTGCACTCAACTCCATCTTGTGGGACAATGCCTTTGCGCTCTTTTGTCCGGTGGCCACCATACAGACGTGTCCGACATCTACGTCTGGGGCCAAGGCCGCATGGGGCAGCTGGGCCTCGATTCCGAAACTGAGCTCGAGCTCGAGGACATCTACATCGTGCGCTCACACCCTTTCTCCTCTCGCTCGCTCTCGCGCTCACACTCGCGTCGCTCGCGATCGCTCCCCACTCCCTTCCGCAGCCTATTCCTCGACGCGTACGCCACGAGGCCCTGCTGCACAGGCATGTCCTGCAGGTCTGCTGCGGGCGCGACTGGACCGCCTGCCTCACAGGTGCGTTACGGCGTCGTGTGTGGGCGTCATGGCGGGGGAGGAAAGCGCTCTGATAGCGGCTGGCCTTGCAGATGCGGGGCTCTATACGTGGGGCAGCAACGCCTACAATCAGTTGGGCCACCACCACCAGCGCGAGCTCTTCGCGATGATGCGCGATCTCAAGCAGACGGCCCCGCGATATATATGTGGGACGTGGCAGCACGGCGGAGAGGAGACCGCAACGCACACGGCCTGCGTACAGCCGCACCTTCGGCAAGCCGAGGGGCTGGCCAAGTGCCGGCTGGCGACTGCCACGACCTGGCTGTGCGCCACGCCCAAGCTGGTCGGTGGCCCGCTCATGGGCAAGACGATCGTCCACGTCGCCTGCGGCGCGCAGCACATGGCGTGTGTCACAGGTCAGCTTGATCGCCGTGTCTCGCTTGCTTCCTCCGTGCTGTTTGCTTGTTTGGTCGGCCACCATACGCGGCTTGCTGACATTCGCCTCCTCTCGCCGCAGATGAGGGAGATGTGTACACGTGGGGCTATGGAGGTGATTTCTGCCTCTCCCTCACACTCTCTCTCTCTCTCTCTCTCACACACACACACACACACACACCACACTAGTGTGCGAGTGCACGCCTGTGACACAAATCCTGAACAACTCTCGCACACAGGGCGAGGAGCGCTGGGCCATCCAGACAACAGGAACACCGGAGAACCCACGCTCGTCGAGTATTTTCGCAGTTCTGACGCCGCAGCGACGGCGCCGGCGCGGGTCTTCATCAAGAACGTCGCTTGCGGAGGTACGCACCGCAGACTGACTCCACCCCTCCTTCTTCACTCTCACTCCCTCCCTCTGGTAGACTCGTACACGATCGCAGTGGCAGCCAATGGCCACGTCTACGCTTGGGGAGATCACACGCAGGGGCAACTCGGCACGCACATCACATCAGCCGCTATTCATCGGCCTTTGATTGTGATGAATGCGGGGTGTGAGTCTGATGGCGCTTGTTTCCTCGCGCAGGATTGGGCCCCATTCCGGAGACGCCCATGCAGCACTCATCGTTCTTCCTCCGGCCAACCCTCGTCAGCAGCCTGGTCGAGGCCAAGCAGATCATCGTCTCCGCCGCCTGCGGGGCAGGTCACACGCTCCTCCTCACCGACGAGGTCCCGCTTGCCTCCCCCAACTCTTTTTCGCGAAGCGGCCCCCTGAAGTGGATCTCCTCGCCAATCCTGCGCATCAGGGCCACGTGTACGCATGCGGGAGCAACATCCACGGCCAGCTCGGGCTGGGCGTCGCCACGGACTTTGACAACTCCATACCTGCCCGCGTTGAGAGCCTGAAATCGATGACTGTCACCTCGATCGCCTGCGGCGAGCAATTCAGCACAGCAGTGACCAGTACGTGCAGTCTCGCTCGGCCTCACTCGGCCTCGCTTTGGCTTCTGACATCATGGCCCGCGACCGTGCAGCTCGCGGCGAGCTGTGGACTTGGGGAGCGAGCATGTATTGCGCTCTCGGCAGGACGACACAGAACGCCGAGATTCCGGGTCGAGTGGATTTCGTGGGCAACGTGCGACAGGTCGCTTGTGGCAGCCGATTCGCTCGAGCGCTGTTGGGTGAGTGACTCCGAGGGAGGGGAAACGCGTCGTTGCTCACCTACTCACCGCATTCCTGTCTGTTCACAGGGCCGCCTCAACAGAACATGAGGCTGGACTACCAGAAGGCCCTCTTTGCACGCGACTTCAGGTAAGACGTGCGCCTCCTCAGCTGGCCGCGTGCACGTAGCGAATGCGCTGTTCTGCTCACAGCACAGCACGACATCACACCCACAGTGACATCACTTTTCGACTGAGCAATCAGGTGGAGGTCAAGGCCCACAAGGCCATTCTCGCCGCCCGCTGCCCAGGCTTGCTCTCGCTCGTACTTCACTTCTCCCTGCTCCTCGACTCTGTCACCACACACACACACACACACACACACACACACACACACACACACACACACACACACACACACACACATCTAGCACTTACATCCTCGAGTGCAGGGCCACACCGAGGAGAGCAGCGGGGTGGTCGTGCTGCCCGATGTCAAAGAGACGGTGATGCGCAAATTGTTGGAATTTGCATACACTGGCGACGTATGGATTCCGCCACGACCCAATTCTGGCTTTCGCCGCGACGACTGACGTTCTCTCTCTCTCTCTCTCTCTCTCTTCGGGATACACACAGTTTGGAGTGCATGCCTCCAAGGAGCTGAACGAAGAGGTGTACCAACTGGCGCTTGAGCTAAACTTCTCTGCTTTGGTGCGCACGTGCGCTATGCTCCTCGGGGTACGGACCGCCGGCCCACAGGCCTAGAGGCTTCGTATTTGTTTGATTTGGCAAGCTGGATTTAATTTTATACGATTTATGTGTACTAACTTAAATATCTCATAATCACAGCGCGTGGTGCCCGAGCACGTCCTAAGCGAGGCCCGACACATTGATTCCTTCAAAGACGACCTCCTGCGCCTTCTTCGCGATCCGCAGTTTAGCGACTGTACGCTGCAGATCGACCAACAAGGCGCCGAGGTACGCCGACTCATACGTTGGTGAGTTCCCTGTCAGCACAAGCTTTATCTAATCACGCCCGCGCGCGCACACACACGCACACCCAGTCCTGTCCGCGGACGTTCAAGTGTCATCGTGTAGTGTTGAGTGCTCGCTGTTCGTTCTTCGAGGCCATGCTGTCGGCCGACAGGGGCTACAAGGAGAGCCAGCAGGCGGTCATCACCCTGTCGATGCCCTTCGACAACGACCACGACGCAGGTACACAACGCGCACAAATCGGGCTTGCCTGTCCACTGACGTCCGCGCGTGCGCGCAGGCAGCACGTTTGGCGAGCTCTTGGAGTGGATCTACGCCGAGCGATTCGAGGCCGCTCCCGAGACAAGCCAGGTACAGCGGGCGACTCTAGCTCAGCGCTGCGTTGCCCACTGACCCGACTGAGGCAATCGGATGCGCTGTTGCAGGCTCTCCTCGTGCTCGCCGATGAGTATCGACTCCCCCTGCTGGCCCAAATGTGCGAAACGCTGATACAAGAAGGTTGGTGTCTGTAGCTGACCAATGTCAGACAAGCTTCTCTTCGGCAGCCCGCGTTCTGACCGTGTGTGTGCATGCGTGCGTGCGCATGTGCCATGCTGTGTGCAGGCGTGGATGAGACGAACGCGAATGAGATCCTTCAGTTTGCCGACACGTTCAGCGCCAATAAGCTGCGCCGCTATTGCATCGACTACATGGCGGCGCCTTCCTTTCCCTCCCATTTGATCGACGCCATGCGGCTCAAGCCCGACCTGCTCGAGCAGGTAGGGTAGATCTATCCATGGATATTCTTGATGATGGCCGTCACACTCAACCGACCCACATGCACACCCAGATCGAGCTCCGCAAGGGCTCGTGGTCCGAGCAGTCGCGCTCGCGCAGGCTTATCGGCGAGCGGCAGCACAGACACGCCCAATACGAAGAGGAGAGACAGGAGCAGGGTATGGCCTCTTTTTTTTGTATTTTTTTTAATTTCTAATTATTGTTATTATCTTTCTAACAAAAAAAACTCGAAATTTATACGCGGATGAATGTGTGATGTGGCGTCAACCTAGTGCGGAGGTGGGCCGAGAGGGACTCGCCGCTCTTCGCGCTCGCCGACATCCTCCACGCCCCCCTCCAGCGCTACGCCGAGGACACGCGGGAGGACAACCCGCCGCCCTACTGGCCGCGCTGGATCTGGAGCGTCAGCAGCCGGGAGCGCTGGGAACGGCTTGAACGCAAGCACGAGGAGAAGAGAAAGCGCAGGGAGGCCAAGAAGCAGAAGCGTATGGCTCTCCTCCACGAGGAGAGGAGGGCAGAGGCCGCACGGGAGGACGCGCTCCAGAGGAAGCGGGAACGCCTGAACCGACTGTTCTTCCAGAAGCCCCAGCCGCGCGAGGACCTGCCGGCGCTCGTGGACGACCACCAGGCAGACGGCAACGGCCATCGCGAAGGTGAAGGTGAAGATGAAGGCAAAGAAGGTGAAGAAGAACGAAGCGATAACACGAATGACAGAGAAGGAGAGGAGAACGAAGAAGAGAGGAGCAACCGAGAGAACGCGCAGAAAAGGAACGAGGGCGGGAATACGGAAAAGCTGCCTATGGACAAGGGAAAGGAAAAAATCGTCTACGAAGACAACGAGGAGGAGGGCTACAGCGCCAGAGTAGAGCGGGAAGAGGTGGCGAGCGTAGAGGAGCCTGGGATCGAGCATACTAGGAGGCGGGAGCACGGACCGGAAGCAGTCATGACAAGCAATCGAGCCTCGGTACCACCTACACTTTGGAATTCGGGCGAGTGGTGTCGTTTGGCTGACCTGTGGCCTCTTGAAACCGCAGGACCTGAACGAAGAGGTGGCTTTGCTTCGGTCTACACTGGTCGCTATTCAGTGCGAGCTTGCTCAAATCTCGCCTAAGGTACATCTTTAATTATTATTATTATTTTTTCATTTCCCATTTTTGTTTTTAAATATCATGTTTTCCTTCATTTTTTGTAAGATTTTTTTAAAGTTGTAAATGATTTTAAAATTCTAATATCTCATTTCTGTGTTTTTTGTATCCGCGTGTAGACGGTCCTGCAGTTGGAGGTAAGGGCGTTGCGACGAGAGTTTGACGCGATCGAGGCGGAGGCCAGTTTGCTTGCTCACCAAGAGGCCGAGCCGTTGGATTCCAACGTACCGTTTTGCCCTTGAGCATAGCGCGCTAGCGCTCTCACTCACTGGCGGTCTGAAAGCAGGTCCTACCCCGGGAAGTGGCCGCTATCAGGGCCGAGTTCGATGCCATCGACCGCGAGGCGCAGCAGTTGGTGTCAGCGCGATCCAGTCTCCCACGCGTCAAGCTGTCGGCCGAGGTGAGCGCTATCAGGGCCGAGTTTGATGCCATCGACCGCGAGGCACAGCAGCTTGCCTCGGCGCGCTCCAGCGTTAAGCTGTCGGCCGAGGTGAGCGCCATAAGGACCGAGTTCGATGCCATCAAGCGTCAAGTGCATCAGCTGATAGCCTGGGTACGCAACGTTGTGGTTGTGGCTGTGACGCGGTTTCGAGATGTGCTCTCAAACTCCAACTCAAACGCATTTCTGTACAATCTTTGGTTTCAGCGCGAGGCCGCTATCGGCGAGGTGAGAGCGCTCCGCGTAGAACTGGCGTTGATCGAACACGCCGCCCACGCGCTGCAGAGAGCATGCGTACGTCGAGAACGCAGCATACCTCCAATACCAATATACCTTTTCTGTGGTCCTTCCTAATTTGTCATTTTTCCTTTCCAGGTAACCATCGACACGAAACCGGGAGGTGGCCGAGAAGCAGAAGGAGAGGCTGAGGCAGAGATGGAAACAGAAGAGGAAGAGGCCGAGGCAGAAAAGCGAGAGCAGAAGGTGGAAGAAGAGGAGGAGGAGGAGAAAAAAGTGATGGAACCTCCAAGTATGAGCTGCAGTGCTGAACGAATTAAACTGATCGAGAGCGAGGGCGACGACATGAAGATGGAGATAGAAGATGACGAGCACGGCGAATTGACCCGAGCCATACAACTTGTAGAGAAGGTACTGCCAAAACTCTTTGTAATATTTTTTGATTATTCCCTGAATATTTATATGTTTTAATTGAATATTTATATTTTTCTTTCATACTTGTGTGCTGGCGTGCAAAGGCCTTTGCGTTGGAACGAGAGGACCCCGCTAAGGCCGACCATCTCTTTACCCAAAGCTCGATCACATTTCTCCAAGCGCTGCGCAGTAGGCTCCCCCTCGCCCCTTAATCGTTCTGTGTGTGTGTGTGTGTGTGTGTGTGTGTGTGTGTGTGTGTGTGTGTGGGCGTGCGTGTGGGTGTGTGCGTGTAAGTGTGCGTGTAAGTGTGCGTGTATGCACACACGTGCAATAAGCTCACTGGCATGAGTGGCTCGCCCCGACCAGTTGCGGACGCGCAGGGCAAGGGAGACGTGCGGCGAATCGTCGATGGATACATAGCGCGCATCGACGCACGCAATCTGCGCCGAAACTCGCAATTGCAGGCCAGGAACCACTCGGACTCGTTCCGCTCGTCAGACGAGGAGAAGTTCATGTGGGAAGGGGGCATGGAGACGGAGGCCTGTTACGGCCAGCTTATGTCGGAAAGCTCAGAAGAGACGAGGACCGCGTTCAGCAGCGGAGATCTCTCTGGCCTTGAGGAGGAGGTCATGCCACAGAGCAGCTACCTCACTCCCGTGCTCAGCGATCACGTGCTGCAGCGGGCCGCCCCAACCGCAACGGCGGAGACGACCACCGATGACGAACACGTGACCGTGCCCACTGCCGCCAGCAGCCTCAGCCATCACGTCTCTACGGACGTCGAAGACACGGAGGTGCTGACGAGCGCCGAACAGGAGCCCGACCACAACACCTACATGGAGGCCGTGGTCGAAGACGAGGCCGACGCGGGCGCGAGTGCAGCCGACCAACAACCAAAGGAGCAACCAATGGCTCACGCGGACGAGGACAAGGCAGCGCCAGCGGCGCCAAACGTCGAGACGCCAGCAGCTACCGCGGCGGTCGCAGAGGCGGTGGACAAGACGACATCGACGACGACGGTCGAAGCGGTGTGCAAGGCACCAGCAGAGGAGGCGGCGGAGGCGCTGACAGACAAGGCGCCAGCAGCGGAGCCCGCACCGCGCTGGAAGACGGCGGACAACAACGGCGAGCGGAAACACGACGCGCTGGCCCACACGGCGCGGCTCGGGGCGCAAGCGCCGTCGGCCCTGCTCGGCATCAACAGACGCTCGGAGGGAATCGTCTACTTTGTGCCTTCGACAGCGCCATCGCCCTTGCCAGCAACCCCGGCGCCATCCGTTATGCCGGCGACAGTGACACCAACGTCGTCATTGCCGTCGACGTCGACAACGCAGTCGTCTTCGTCGTCTGTGCCACTTGCGCCATCTCGACGGGCCGCGCAGTCGGGTGAGACAGCAACCCGAACCAAGCGGCCACCGCCGACGTCCCTCACGCCGGCCCGCGTCAGCTCATCGCTCGCATCGCGCCTCGCCGTCTTTGAAACTCCATCGTCGTTGTCGTCATTGCAGCATCAGCAACAACAGCAGATCATCATCACGCACTCCGGGGCTTCACGTCCAGACTCCTCACCGGTCGCCGTACGACTCGCCCCGACTCCGTTGGCAGGAACGGGGGGCGGGTCGACGCCGGTGGGCCTGCGAAGGCGGTCGTCCACTACCGGCCAAGCCCAGGTGCACGCGACATGGACCACGCAGCGGACCATCGAGCGATACCAGAATCAGAGCGGCGAGAAGAGGGAACCGAGCCTCGCGGCGAATAAGGGTCAGGAGGACAATAACGTGAATGCCAGACACGACGTCGTGGGCCGAGCGGCGAGCAGCAACGGCAGCGAGACACGGACGTTTAGCTACGCTGAACTGAAGGAAAACCGACACATGCTGCCCAACTGGGTCGACCAAGCCCAGCTCGAGGTAACAAGAAATGGACAATCCTCTGCATGTGATGTACGCGTATCGGTGCTGACATGGTTTGCGCGCGGCCAGGTGTACCTATCGGACGAGGATTTCGAAGCAGTGTTCCAGATGCCGCGACAAGAGTTCAACTCGCTCAAGGCGTGGCGCCGGGCCCAGTGCAAGAAGACCGTTGGCCTCTTTTGAAGAATTTTTATTTTATTATTGTGTTCCGTGTGACACAAGAAATAGATATTTATGAAAAAGGAGTTTCTTAGAGATACGACGGGCACTATCACAGTGGACGCTGACCATGAGCTCTTGTGATAGGACTGCGTTCCTGGTGATTTGTGGACTAAGCAAGCATTAATGCTACCAGTTGCCTACGCATCACCTGCACACATTAGGTAGTCTGTGGTACCCACAGATGTCTGGTATGTGGAAGGTGCTTTGCGTCAAGCTCAAGCCTCCTCACATGCATACCACCCAACTCCTTTTCTTTCTTATTTTTATTATTGAGGGTCGTTAACCAATGGGCGAGTGGAGCCCCAGAGTTAAATTACGACAATCTGAACCCTTCGTTGTCCAACCAGCCAAAGCAGAACAACCTGACAACTTACCGCAAGGGCCCGCCTTCCTTCTTTTCACAACAAACCTGCCTTACATGTATCCCTCCTCGTCTCCTTCTCCTTGCCTCTCCTGTGGCTGACATAGGGCGTCTCCTTCTTGCTGTGCAGTTACCTAAAGACACCACGAACACGCAAGAGAATGGCCGCGCCGAAGCCTAGATGGGGAGGAGCGCCGAGCGACTTCTGCAAGGGGTGCGGCAAGCGGGTATACCCCGCCGAGAAGCTGCAGAGTACGCCCCCAAGCCTCCCCTCCCACGTTTGCCCTTGTTCGCGTCTGTCTGGGTACCTCGCTCATTCGTCGAGTGCAGTGGAGGGTCAGATATGGCACGGCGACTGTCTGCGGTGCAAGGAGTGCAACAAGAAGATTACTGGCGCCAACTGGGGTGGCTTCGTCCCGCCGGATAACACCGCCTACTGTCGCGTGTACGTCCCTTCGACTAATTCATTTGTTTTCATTTATCTCCAATTTATTTAGGCGACTTGCTCATGCTCTTCTGGGGCCAGGCACTACGATCGCATGGTGGCCGCCAAGGGCAACTCGGTGTCCTTCAGCTCCAGCGTGGTGAAGCACCCCAACGGCATCTCCAAAACCTAAGCGTGAGCCCACCGCCGCGCATGTAAACTTCCCAGCAAGCTAGTAAATATGTTCAATTTTGCCGCAGAAGTTTATCTCCTTGGTGGAGGGGTGTCATCGAAAAGTCGCCAAAAACTCGGAGCATTAGGAGAACGTTAGCCACTCTCCTCCCACCCCACCCCACGTTCGCTCTTCAAGTTCAATCCAGCAAACACTACCACTCTGACGCATCGACATGGGAGCGTTATTATCGGCCGGACACCACAGCAGTGGCGAAGTTGAAGAAGAGGCGTTGGGGCAGCAGCAAGCACTGCCGCCTAGCCCCTTAGGGGCCACAGCACCTTCGGCGCCAGCGCTGGCTGCCCACACACCAGCCGATTGCTGCCTGCGACCGGGACAGCCATGCGTCAAAAGTACTACGCCGCCACTTTGGAACAAGTCGAGCAACCTGGTTGTGGTTTACTTACATGAATGTGACATGTCGTGGGCGCAGTGTGGAAATGTAAGATGCGGCAAGGTTCGAAGAAGACCAAGGGCGTTTTGCACGCGTTCCCGGCCTACATCTGCTTTCACCCTCGAGGCTCGTCTTCCACCTCCTCCATCGTACGTGCCGCTTTCCTCACGGTCACCGTCTCGCCTGCGCTCCGGCTCATCCTTGCTTTCTTAGACCCAAATCGACCTGGCCGGCGTTGACGACATAGGCATCACCACCAAGCACGCCAAGCACTACGTGTTCCTTCTCACCCCCATGGGCAGGGTACATCACCATCGATTTTTTTTTTAATTTTATTCATCACTTGTTGCTGAGATGGCGTTCTACGCGTCTTCGCATGTGTCACTCTACAGACCTACTTCCGGGGCGTGTCCGGTTCAGAGGTGAAAGATTGCCACACCGTGCTCTCCACTCTGTGGGCCGGCCTGCGTGGCCACCTGCCGGTATTGCCCACCTCTCTCCCCCATCGCGGTGGTCTGGCCGTTGGCTGACATCGCCCGATCGTGTCCCTGCATCCTCAGGTGGCAGCCCTGGCTCGGTCCCAGCAGCCCTCATTCGTGCGAGCGTCGTCGGACGACCTCAACAAGCTGCAGCAGATCGGGCGATTGGAGGGCGAGTACGGGATGCGCGCCCATCCCGAACTCCCCGACGTCATGGCCGCCATCTTCCTTCGGGCCAAGCAGACCACCGACCTCCTCCGTGCCTACGGCCTTTCGCCCAAGTTCGCTTTCCGCCCTCGCCCCCTCTTCCTTGCCCTTCTCAACTCACCTGACGCGCGCGTGAAGTGTGCCTACCACCGTGAACAAGACAGACACGATTCTGCCGGTGAGCCTGAGTTCGTTCTGGCGCGGGTTCGCCTCCCAGCGTTGGCAGGACTGGCCCACCGTCTTCATTCCCACCGGCCGCTGGCGTACGCTGCTTTGCCATGCTCGCCCTACCCCCCCCTTTCTTATATCGACTGGTGGCTTCCCTGGGAGTCGCCTCCCGTTGTTCCTGTGCAGGAGTTAACGTGGGCGAATGGCGAGTCGACGCCGTGGGGCGATCACGGCAGGTCGTCTTCACCGCCAAACCACCCAAGTGCGTGCTACGCCTCGGCCGCTCTCCCTTTCCCCTCTGCTCCCAGCTTCAGGGAGAGCCGGTGTCGTGGCCCTTGACTGACAGGATCCCGTGCGCCATAGGAACCAAACCAGGGCGGAGGAGGCCGGTGTGGGGACGATCTCGGCCACTCAGTTGGCATGCCTGGTGGTCAACAGGTAACGAGTAACTCGCTTGTGCAATACACAGTCAAGTGGTTACTATGCAACTAACCAAGTCTCCGGCGTTACACAGGAAGAGCCTGGAGACTCGAATCCACATTGCTGTGGTGAGCACCTGCAACGGTACCCCACACAGGGCACTGTTTATTTTTCTGGAAGAAATCATAGTGTTGGTGGCTCATCGATCGGAGCAGGGCTCGAGTACCCCAAGGCCAAGGAGTGGTTTGAGCTGGTGGACATCAGCCGAGACAAGGGCTTCCCGCTCCTGCAGGTCCTGGACTACAGATGGCACGAGGAGGCCCCGACGCCGCTCGCCGCTCCCCACACCCCGGCGTGACGCCGCCCCACAAACCCTTCTCTGTCCCACGCCCAAAACGCTTTTTCTATTCAATTCAATTCAACCAAGGCCTGTCGCCCCTCAAATCTGCCATGCGATGACTGGTTCGGAGCTGACAAGCGAGGCGTGGCGCGCGAGCTGAAGGAGGGCAGAGTCGGCGATGACAAGGGCGGCCATGGCCTCGACGATGGCGATGGCCCGGGGCACCACGCACGGGTCGTGCCTTCCCTGTGCCTCGAGCACCGCTTCGCCGCCGCCGTACTCGCTCGTCTTCTGCGCTTGGCTGATCGTCGCCGGCGGCTTGAACGCCACCTGCAGCCCAACCCCACGTTGCTCGTCAGCTCGAGCCGTCCACCAATGAGACACGTGCGCGTGCACAAGGGGAGTGTTTTGGATGTGACCTTGAACACGATGTGCTCGCCGTTGGTGATACCGCCCTGGATGCCTCCGCTGTGGTTCGTGGTGGTGCCGAGCCTCTTCTTGCCGTCGGCCCCGGTCTTGACCACGAACGGGTCGTTGTGTTGGCTGCCCCGCATCTTCGTGCCTGCAGTTTCGGTGACACGTCATTATTACTATTATTATTACTATTATTATTATTTTAAAAAGAATAATAGCGCGTACCGGAGAAGCCGCTGCCGATCTCGAAACCCTTGGTGGCGGGAATGGAGAGCATGGCGTGGGCGAGCATGGCCTCAAGCTTGTCGAAGCACGGCTCTCCGAGGCCCGTGGGCACATTGCGGCACACGCACGTCACGACGCCTCCGATGCTGTCCTTGTCCTTCTTCGCCGCTTCGATGATCTGCCGACATTGCGGGTTGGTCAGCGCCGGGAGTGAGCTGAGGGAGAGAGAGAAAGAGAAAGAGAGAGAACCTCAATCATCTTGACCGTGGCCTCCTCATCGGGGCAGCGAACGAGCGACTTGTCGACGTCCTCGCGCGAAATGGTGTCCAGGTTGAGCTCCTTCTCGATCTCCTGGTCGCCGATCGAGCTCACCCACGCCACGATCTCCACGCCGTACTGTGCCACGCCACCCGATTAGCGCACGCGCACGCGCTGACGCACTGTGTGTGCCGGTACCTTGAGCTTCAGCCACTTCTCGGCGACGGCGCCGGCGCCGACTCGCCCGATGGTCTCGCGGGCAGAGGAGCGGCCGCCTCCCGAGGACGACTTGATGTTGTACTTGGCCAGGTAGGTGTAGTCGGCGTGCGACGGGCGCGGGACCTTGGACATGTCTACATCACATCGCAGGTCGGTGTCAGCGAGCCCAGCCCAGCCTGTGTGTGTTGTGTGTGTGGTGCACGCACCAGAGTAGTCGACGGGGCGCTGGTCCTGGTTGGCGACGAAGAGGCTGATGGGCGAGCCCAGAGTGTAGCCGTTCTCCGTTCCTGCCTGGATCTTCACCTGGTCCGCCTCATTGCGCTGTCCATGCCACACACGCCACACACAAAGACAGGGAGAGTGGTGAGTTGAGTTTGAAAGGGAACAGAGAGGTTGAGGGACGGCGGTACGGGGGTGGTGAGGGCGCTCTGTCCGGGCCTGCGGCGGTTGAGCTGCGGCTGGATGTCGGCTTCGGTGAGGGGCAGGCAGGGCGGCACTCCATCTGCGGAGCACAGGAACAGGGAGAAAGGTGAAGGTTAAGTTCTACAGAAAGACGCTGGAGTTGGATGGATGAAGAAAAAGCAGGGGATCTGGGGAGCGATCTGGACAAGATCGAGTGCAGCGCTCACTGGATCAATCCACAAGGATGAAGATTGAGAGGACAAAGGAAACGGCAGTGTCGTAGACGGTACCAATGATGCACCCCACTCCGCCGCCGTGCGATTCGCCAAAGGTAGTCACTCGAAACGCTCTGCCAAAGGTGCTCATCCTTGCCGGTCGTGCGTGAACTGTTCTCTTCTTCGCTTTCGCCGTTATCTCGACTGTTGTTTTTTTTTTGATTCTTATCTTTCGGATTGCTAACTATGAGTTGCAGTTTTGCTCGGAACATTCCAAGCGTTTTTGGATACAACTCCGACGGCCAGAGAGAGCAAGGTCCACGGTTTCTGATTCAGAACTGCGCCCAGGCACCATGGCATCTATTCTCGACAAGATTTGCGCACAGGTTCCATCCCTCACACTAAAACCTGCGAAGCAGCATAGAAAATGAAAAAAGAAGAGCAGATTATCTCACTCTTGGCGCCAGAGGAGGAAAGATGTGGCAGAGGCGCAGAGCAAGCTGTCGCTGGCGGAACTGAAGCGGCTTGTAGTGGGCGAGAAGGTGAACGTGCGCGGCGGGCCCGCCTTCCCCCTCGTCAACTTTCCCTCGCGTATACTCGCTTCCGCTCCCTCCATTGCCGTCCTGGCCGAGGTCAAGCGCGCCTCTCCCAGCAAAGGCGACATCGCTCCCGGTACTAGCTCGCCTAACCCGCCACGCTCGCGTTGGGCTTTGCCAAGTCTCACTCCCCAATCGCTCTCAGGCATCGATGCTGCCAAGCAGGGAAAGCTGTACGCCGATGCGGGCGCCGCCGTGATCTCCTGTCTCACAGAGCCCACTTGGTTCAAGGGCAAGCTCCACCGCCATTCTGGCCTGCATTGACACGTGTCTCCGTAGATTGGCCAGCTCACAGGGTGTGTGTGTGTGTCGCGCGCAGGCACACTCGAAGACATGTGCGGGATCAGGGAGGCGATCGCGGAGATGGGCGAGGGGCGTCGGCCCGCCCTCCTGCGCAAGGACTTTGTCCTGGACGAGTACCAGATCTACGAGGCCCGCTACTACGGCGCCGACACCGTGCTCCTGATCGTCGCCGCGCTGGGTAACCAACACGACCAATTCGTTGTGTGTGTGTGTGTGTGTGTGTGTGTGTGTGTGTGTGTGTGTGTGTGTGTGTGTGTGTGTGTTACGTGTGGTGTGGTGCTGACAATTCGAATGGGTGAAGAGGAGGCCGAGCTTGTGCGCTTGCTCAAGTGCTCGCGCGAGCTGGGCATGGAGCCGCTAGTCGAAACGGCCAACGCCGAAGAGATGCAGGTGGCCTTGCGGGTCGGCTCCAAGGTGATTGGCATCAACAACAGAAACCTTCACACCTTCTCCGTCGACCTCAACACCACCAACCGCCTCCTCGCCGACGTGGCCCAGTCCGCCGAGGGCGTTCTCTTCACCGCGCTCTCTGGCATCTCCACCAGGTCCTCATCAGCAATTTTATTTTTAATTTAATTTAATTTACTTATTTAAATTTGTTGTATGCAGAGAGGATGTCATCGAGTTCGAGAAGGCGGGGGTGAGCGGCGTGTTGGTCGGCGAGTCGCTCATGCGCGCCTCGAATCCTGCCGACAAGATCAAGGAGCTCCAGGGTAGCGCGACGAAGGCCCCGCTGGTGAAGATATGTGGCATCAAGGACGTGCCCACAGCCATCGCCACGGCCGAAGCCGGCGCCGACATGATCGGTCTGGTCTTTGCCGAGTCCAGGCGGAAGGTCACCATCGAACAGGCCCGGGAGATCGTTGACGCCCTCAACAAGTGGCAAACGGCCCAAGGCCAGGCCTCGTCCTCGGCTGAGGTTTACCTCCTTTCTCGTCCCTGTGTGTGTGTGTGTGTGTGTGTGTGTGTGTGTGTGTGTGTGTGTGTGTGTGTGTGTGTGTGTGTGTGTGTGGCGTTCCTCACAACCTTGGCAGGCGTTGGCGGCCGCCGCGGACACGGCGGGCAAGGAGAGCTTCGGCAGCTGGGCCGCCAAGTTGCACTCCGCCGCGGAGAAGCGACGACCGCTCGTCGTGGGCGTGTTCGCCGACAACGACGTACGCAACCTGCAAATCAACATATTAAGTAACAATACCAATAATAACGATAAAAATGAACTGAACTCGACCTTGTGGTTTCCAGGTCGACATGATAAACCAAGTGGCGAACGCCGCTCCGTTGGATTTGATTCAGCTTTCGGGCAAGGAGCACCCAGCCGTGGCCCAACAGCTGGCCAAGCCTTGCCTCAAGGTACGTGCGCGTGCTATTCTCGTTCACTACGCCAGCGAGATCATTCTTTTCACACTCAACCAACGCATCCACACGCGCACAACGATCAAGGCCATTCACGTCAACGGCCAGCCCGAGGAGATCAACACAGCGATCAACGGCTTTGCTGGCGGCAACGTGGTGGGCATCCTCCTCGATACCTACGACCCTCACGCTCTCGGCGGCACCGGTACGCTTTGCCACTTGTGCCCGCGAGCCGCGAAAGGTAACACCAAACAAACCACAAACGCGCAGGGAGAGCGTTCGACTGGTCGATCGCCAAGGGAGTCCAGGAGAAGACGCCCATCTTCGTGGCCGGCGGGCTCGGCCCGCAGAACGTGGCAGCTGCCGTCAGTGCCAGCGCGCCGCTGGGCGTCGACGTACGTGCGCGTCGTGCCATAGGCACCGGTCGGCATTCACCTTCACTCACCTCGCCGCCTGCCTACAGGTGTCGAGCGGCGTGGAGACCGATGGCGTCAAGGACTTGGCCAAGATTCGTGCGTTCATCCAGCACGCCAAGACCGGCCACTCGACCGACGATCAAGGTTTCATTCTTTTTCTTTAATTTTATTTGTACTCCAGTTTTTATTTTATTTTGAAATTAATGTTGGTCGTGTGTGGACAGTGGAGGACGGGACTCAGTTCTACCTCTACGGATCGCCGATTGGCAATTCGCCGTCGCCGCTGCTCCACAACACCGGCTTCGAGACGCTCGCGATCGCCGGCAATCGCTACCAGCTGTGCGACACGAAGGACATCAAGCAGGTCGTCATCTCGCTGCGCAACAGGAAGACCGGTGGCGGTTCGGTCACCATGCCTCACAAGCAAACCATCATGCCCTTCCTCGACGAGATCTCGGCGGGGGCGCGCGCGATCGGCGCTGTCAACACCGTGAGCAAGGACGCCGCCGGTCGCCTGCTGGGCGACAACACCGACTGGCTGGCCATCCACCAGCTCACCGAGCAACGACTGGCCGCCTTGGGCAAGACCGGTACCACTGCCCACATTATAATTAAATTAATAATCAGTATAGCCAATGAAATAATATAATAATAAAATGATTAACATTTTCATTATCTTTAGACTCAAAGCCGGTCGGTTTGGTAATCGGTGCGGGAGGCACTGCCCATGCGGCGTGCTACGCGCTCACGCAACTCAACGCCGAGTTCTACATTTACAACCGCACGCCAGGTAACGACGGACTGCTCCAACGATTCGATTGTTGCCGTCGCTCGGTTTGACCTTTAACGCGTGTCGCATGCAAACAGAGCGCGCACAGCATTTGGCCGAGCGATTCGCAGGCGTGAAGGGGCTGCCGTCGACGCCAGAGGAGCTGGAGGCGCTCGCGGGCAAGGTCGATGTCATCATCAGCACCGTGCCGCCCACGGCCAACTTCACCCTCCCGTCCGCCTTCTTCCGTCGACCCGCCGAGGCCACTGACAGCAACACCTCGGGGCTGGTGGTGGTCGAGCTGGTTTACTGGCCTCGCTGGACGCCGCTGCTCGAGCAAGTGCGACAGAGCGGTGAGCAGGGGGATAGCGCGGGAGGCCAAGAGGTGAAGGTGGAGGTGGTCGAGGGCATCGAAATCCTGCTGGCTCAAGGCGTGGCCCAGTTCGAGATCTGGACCAAGAAGGAGGCGCCACGGGCCGCCATCGTGGGCAAGATTGTGGGCAGTTTCAAGGACGGTATCTACGCCTCGCCGCTGCCCAGCTCCTTTGCGTTGTAAGGCAATGTCAGTTTGATTGTCACAAAGCATGTACAAGGCAGTTAGTGTGCCTGTGACTGATGGTGTGGCCAAGGCGGGTATCAATGTTCAGGATAAAGTACTACAATACGTTACAATTCAGTGCCCCAACAAAGGGGGATGATGTGTGCTAGCCTTGGCCTTGGGGGTGTTGCTCAAGGCTTGGTCGTTTGCGCCGCCATTTGCTTGTGCTTGGGTGACCAACGGGATACTGAAGTTTATGGCCGCGCCACCAACGGCAGTCAAACAACTCATTACGGGCGGGATTTGAAGATGTCGCTCGGACGCATCGCCTTACGCATGGGGATGCCGTAGGTTCGTTCGACCTGGCGCAGGAAGTCAAACTCCTTCTCGCCCTTCTGCACCTTCATCGGCTTGGTGACCGATGTCAAGTTGGTCAGCGCGACCTCGCCGGTGCTGCCGAACGCGTCCTCCTCGGTCAGCTCGAGGGCCTGGGCGGTGGTGCACACCTCGTACCAGCCCGTCAGCCTCGGCCTGGCCGCGGTTGAGACGTAGTCATCGTCTTGGGGGTAGACGACGCGGTGGACGCCGGCCTTGAGTTGGCCGCCGCTCACCCTGACCGCCGCCTCGCCAAGCCACATCACGCCGATGTCCTCCTGTCCCGCCACAGTGTTGACCGGACCATCGACCCAACGCTCGCCCACTTGCCTGCCCTCTCGATCAAACACGGGCTCCTTGAGCTGGAGGCCCTGTCTGTCGGAGAAAAATGACACGGAGAGCAGACCCGGGTCGTAGTGCGGCACGCAGTTGACCTCGTCCACGCTTTGGCCATCTCCCTGGATCTGCCGGCCCCTGCGGGGGTCTTGGTTGCGGTAGCGAGCAAAGTCGAGCATGCCAAAGTGCTCCTCACGCTGGAAACTCACCGGCAGGTCGGCTTGGCGCGCGACCTCGCTGGGCATCTTGCCGAACACGGGTTGGGACACGTATCGCCCAAGCAGGGTAATCATGCAATTGTCGAAGCGGCGGGCAAAGTCCAGGAGCCACGGGCTTAGCTCGTTGGGCAGCCCCTTCAGCATGCGGGAGCCGGTGAGCACGCGGAAGCCCTCCTTGTGGTCGGCCAGCGCCGAGTAGCCGTAGGCCATGGGCGCCGCAAACTGCTCCTTGTACTGGGTGTCGCGAGCCTCAAAGAATTCGCACAGTTTGGGGACCTCGGTCTTGTCGTTGAGGCGCATGAAGGGCGGAAGCCGAACAAAGCACCACCCCTTGGTCTTGAAGTGACGCGCCAGCTCTGCCCCCACACTGGCTGGAGAGGGGCAAGCACATGTGGGCGTGCGGATGTAGTGTGTGTGTTGAGGGCTGAGCATGCTCAAGTCCACCACATCATCAAAGGGTCCCTCGACAACCAGCTCCATCCTGTCTGCTTCCATCCTTTTCTTCTGCTCCTTAGGTGAAAAGAGGTATTAAGTTGTACGGTCAGAAAATAACAGAAAGTCATGACTGGGCCACGTTGCATCAAAAAATCTGTGGCATCCAGCCAGCTTGTGGTGTAGTAATGTTGTGGTGTTGTGGTGATGTTGCGGAGGTGGTATGGTATTGTGGTGCTTGGAACCAACCGGCCTGTGGCTAAAATGGTGACCATAAATGATAATGATGATATTCAGAAGGTCTACCATTTTGTGCTCTTAATGTTCTGGGACACTGACAATTGGTACTTGAGATGCTGGCTGGCATTCAGAGTGCTTTTGGTGAGTGGCAAGTGGATTGATTTGTAGCAGAGTGTTCAGAAAAAAGTAACTATATCACTGCGCCATGCATGGCGCATAAAAAAGTGGCACTGTGTTGAAATTTTGAGGTTTGTACTTGACAAAATGTATTGGTCATCATGAATTGTTTACACTGTTGGAACTTGCTCTCTTCTAAACATGCATGGTACCAATGCACATTGATATTGTGTTGACACACCACCTGATGCGCATCCCCAGCCCCAGGTGTCAGGTGCAGTGCTGTCCATCTCCACTGGCCCTTGCATGCATCCACCCATGACCACAGGGAATGGCTTGTCAACTCCAGTCTTGCATGAACACCCAGTGCACTCATACCTGGGTCACAAAGTGACTGTCAAAGGCCAGCATTCACAGATGTCACTGTTACATCTTACCTTTTTCGCCACAAACCAAGAAGAGCAGTGTTGACCTGATGTGCATTTATTCAACCACCCAACCCAAAAATGTACTGGACCCTCTTGGTGAGGGGCCTGCAAGGAGCAGGTCATGGCAATCTGGGGGGTGCAGGGGATGATCCATGAGAGCACTGGAGGTCATGACAGTCAGTGCTACAGTGAGGATGGGACTCTACGCCATGGCTCTCTTGTATGCCCCCAGAGTATATACAGGCAAGCATGAAATATCACCATATGATCAACAAAAAGTAAGGAGTGGATTGGCATTGGCATAAAAGAGGTACAGTCAAGTTTTTTCTTTTCTTATGAGAACATGCCACATACCATGAAGTTCCAAAAGCGAAATTATTAAAACTCGGGAATGGGCAAGTTAAAAATCGGAGGCACACAAAAGAGAACAGCAGAATGAGCAGGGATCAATGCACATAGGGTGTTGGGAAGTGATTAGGGTGTTGGTTTAGGGTCAGGATTAGGGTTTAGGTTGGGGTTGGGATCGTTTTGGAATTGTGGAAGGGTGCGCTGCACCACTCTAACCGTCCCGATTTTTAACTTGTCCATTTCCGAACTTTCAGCGTATCGCGTTCCAAAACACAAGTGCCTGGCACTTTTACAGATACACCCTCCAGATCCAGGCTGTACATTCCCAGGCATCACCACACGCTGTGGCCAAGGGCATAGAATCCACCAGCAAGTGGTGCCTGCTTCCTTTTCCCTGGTATTTCTCGATCTTCTTTTTGAAAACACCAACAAAGGCCATGCAGCAGGGAGGGCACGACCACGTCTTGTGTGTGGCGGGGATGCCGTTGCCCGAGGAGCTGGGACTTGCTGTGCTGTCCTTCCTCGAGGTCGCCTCCCTTGCACGCTTCGCTCTTGTCTCTCTCGCTTGCTATCGTCTCTCCCTTGACCCTTCACTGTGGTACTCCAGCACCATCCCTTCCCGCCTCACCCCGCTCGCACCAACTAGTCCACTCCCCGCTCTCTGCCGCGGAGCAAAGGAAGGGCCTGTGCGAACGAGAGATGTCGGAATGGCCGTGCCAACAGGCCTTCATTCGACTCGCGGCGGAGGCCCTGGTCGCCGCTCGCAGGATAGCGGGAGACGAGTGGGATGCAGGCGCGGGCCTATGGCCGAGTCCATTCTCGTGGCGGGCCTTCTATCGTTGCGAAGCCTTACATCCATGGCCGGAGGAAAGGTTTTAAGGCGACTACGCACGCACAGGCACACATGCCACACACTCACATACACGCGATGTCAGGTTTTATCTCAGGCAGCAGCTCGGTGGTGGTTCGTTCTACACTCGATTCAAAGCGCTGGAGAGAGAGACCGAGCGCGTGGTTGCCATCAAGTACACACGACATCACGTGCTGATAACCTTGAGGGATCGCGTTGCGTGACTCTGACGTATCTTCGCGTTGTGTCCTTGGCCACAGAGTGATCAGCATCGAGGAGGAGAGGGACGATTTAGACAGCGAAAGGCAGGTGGTGGTCGTGGAGAACGAACAGACGAAGAAGCGCATCTTCGAAGAGAAGGAGAAGCTAGCTGCCCAGCTCATGCCCATCACCTGGCGTTCGTCTCCGATTTATTCACAATTTATTTACAAATCAATTATTCAATTGATTAATTATTCAATTTATTGCTAATTGTTTGGTGGTGTGGTCGTAGGATCAAAGAACCTGCCCAAGGTGTTTGGCCTTTACTGGCGGCCAACAACCGACTCACTGTGCCTGTCGCGAGAGTGTGCGCCACGCACTTTGGCGGAGGAGGTGAACCACCCACCGCTGGGCTGGAACTTACTGGACGACCTTCTCACCTCTTCCGTCCTTTGTTATGTGGCGTCACAGTTAGCGGAAACCGGTGCCCTGCCTAGCGAAGCCCGCATTGCCAGCATTGTCGGAGACGTGCTAACTGGGCTAGTAGACTTGCAAGCTGCAGTAAGTGCTTGTGCGTGCGTGCGTGCGGTGTGTGGTGTTCGTGTGCGTGCGTGCGTGCGCTCGGGTGCGAGAGCTGAATCATACCATCATACAGTACGGAGGGGAGAAGGAAGAGTTGGCGTGGATCCACCTCACTTTCGATAAGCTTCTGGTGGCGGAGGAGGGTCACGTCATGATCAACTTCGATGGGCTCTTCTACTCCAGAGCGCACATTCCCGCGTCGCTCTACCAAATGCGCTCCAACGCATATTACCTGTCGCCAGAGGTGAGATTCGCCAAACTCGCCCAAGACCGGACCCACATCTGGGTCGTGGGCCTCATCGCCATCCGTCTCGCCACTGGCGCCTTGCCCATGGAGTACCGCCAACCCCTCAGCTCCTCAGCCAGAGCGGCCGCCTCTGTGGGCGGAAAGAAAGCTGACCGCGATCGCTGCCGCGGCGCCATAACGTGTTGTCAGGGAGGTGCACCCTATACGCTACCTGTTCCAGTTCAACACGTTGGCTCCTCGCGAGCTCGTTGGCCCCTTCTCGCCCACTTTCAAGGACTTCGTGCGCCAGTGCCTGGAGCGCGACCCACGCAACCGGCCCTCCGCCCAGGACCTACTTCGTCATCCCTTCCTCGTGGACCGCAAGCACGACGCAACAGCATAGCTGTAAAAGACAACACACAGATAAAATTGTATTTTATGTTTTTCTGTTTTTTTAAAGTAACAAACAGGAATAGTTGTACACGACGAGGGTCACACGACACCAGCTGCTCTATTGGCTCAGGTAGGAGCGGAACACGTCGTCGGGATCGAGCTGGCCCTCAACGACGTCCATCCCGTCGCCAAAGTCTGTCGGCCAGGCGATTAGTCATAAGAAAAAATAGGAAATAAAAATAAGATAAATAATATAAAAAGGCAACCTTGCCAGGCGGCTTCGGTCTCGGTGCTCAGGAGGCTCATTTCCATCATCAGTGACGTGGGCGAGTCAAACGAGATCAGGGTCTCCGTTTCGGCGATCCCATCATTGGAAACCGCAGCCGGCTGCTGATAGTGGTGCGCGGGTGGCTGCGCAGGTACCGCCCTCGCCGGCTGCGCGCTCTCTTGTTGCTGCTGCTGCGCCCCTCGAGGGCCGGCCAGCGGGTAGGCCGGCAAGATGGCCGGCAAACCGCCAGTGGTGGCGTAGCCGCTCATGTGCCCTTGTGGCAGGATGGCGATGGGCGCTTGCCCGCTCGCGGGCGGCACGAAAATGGGCATCTGGCGTTGCGTTCGCGCGTGGGTGAGGCGCAGCGAACAAATGGCAAGTGAGGATGGAGTCCCATGGTGAGTACCTGTGGATGGAGGGGCATCGCCGGCTGCACGGGCAGGTACCCTTTGGGGGCGGCGCCACCAGGCTGGCCCGAGCTCGGGAGCGGCAAAATCTTGATTGGCTGCTGTCCGCCGGGTCCCATCTGCCGAGCAATAAAAAAATTATAATTGATTTAAATATTCAATAATGATCAAAACACATTTTAAAAATCGATTTTTTTAATAAAAGCAAAGTCAAGTGATTTGGCGCACCTGGTGGAGCTTCATCTGCTGTTGGAGGATGAGCTGCTGTGACTGCTGCGAGAATGCGGGCTGCAGCGGGGGCTGCGGGTTCATCGGCCGAGGCGCTATGGGGCGGTAGGTGGTCGGCTGCTGCGTCGACTTGACCTGCTGGGGTTGTGACTGGGGCGACGGCTGTGGCGACTGCGGTTGGGACTGCGGCGACTGGGGCGAGGCTTGCCTGCAGGAGAAATGAACCATTCACACGAGTTAGTGATAAAACACATGTGCAACAGGCAACAGACTTCTACCCTTTAGTGGCCATGTGGAGTTGTTTGATCTTGTCGCGCTGGAGAGTGGGGTCGGCTTGAGGATGAAAGTGAAGCATCTCTTGGAATATCAACACTGCAAGTACGCGCACGCACAGCCAGTGCGAATCGTCAGCCGCCGCACCAGCTCACCACTCGTGAGTGCGGGTGGAGGTCAGGCAGCGTACTCTTGTAGTCGGCGAGCGAGAGATTGAACTTCTCGAAACTGAAATCGAACGCGCTATGGCACACGGGCTGCACCAGGCGTCAGATCGCGTACATCGGCTGGCCCAACCATTGGCGCGAGGTGTGATAGGAGGAGGAGAGGTGTGATAGGAGGAGGAGAGCGTGCCTCGTCGTCAGGGTCGTGGAAGTAGGCGAGGTAGGGGTGCGCCAGGGCGTCCTCGACGGTGATGCGCTTGGCCGGGTTGAAGGCAAGCATCTTCTCCAACAGGTCCAACGCTGCGCGAGAGAGAGAAACGTTGGCAGCCATCCACACACACACATCAGCGCCAGCCCTGCAGGCCCTGCCTGCCTTCCTGCGCTCGTGCTGCGCATGTACCTGGCGATGGAGCTCGCGGCATCAGCTTCTGTAGCGGAATCTTTGGCTTGGCGCCCATGCC
The DNA here is from genome assembly GCA_027943245.1 of Acanthamoeba sp. SK_2022b. Lineage (NCBI taxonomy): Eukaryota > Discosea > Longamoebia > Acanthamoebidae > Acanthamoeba > Acanthamoeba sp. SK_2022b. The sequence goes on along the minus strand of JANDJZ010000152.1, from coordinate 28,149 downwards.
GCGCACGAATTGCCTCGCCTGGCGATCAAGACAGCGATTGGCCGACAGAAACGAGGGAGGAAATTGGGGGAGGACAGGATCACATGAGGAAGGGAGAGGAAGGGAGCTCGCACATGAGACGAGGATATGTTGGCGATGTCCTCCTCGGACGGGGTGCCCATGATCTCGCATATGCACTCGACCTGCTTGATGTCTTTTCGGGGGGGGGGGCAAAAACACAGGCGATTGGGCGACGACACTCGTAAGATCGAATGTCACTTGTGTGTGGGTGTGTGTGTTGTGTGTGTGTGTGTGTGTGTGTGTGTGTGTGTGTGTGTGTGTGTGTGTGTGTGTGTGTGTGCGCGCGCGCGCGCGCGCGAAAGAGAGAAAAGGAGAGACACGCACGATCTTTGCCCTGGAAGAGAGGCCGTCGCATGAGCAGCTCGGCGAATATGCAACCGACGGACCACATATCGACTGCGCGATCGATTGCAGTGGGCACGAGAGAGATGAGGTCAGTGTTAATGAAAATGAAGAAACATGTAACAGACGATGAATGAGTGTACGCACTCGCGTTGGTGTACTGCTTCCACGAGAGAATGACCTCGGGCGCGCGGTACCAGCGGGTCGCGACGTACTGAGTGAACCCGTCGTAGTTGTCCTCCGGGTGGGCAACTCGCGCGAGCCCAAAGTCGGCGATCTGTTCACACGCGGCCACGCAATTGGAGGAAGGATGCGTTAGCGCTCGGGCTGTGCGTGTGCGTGTGCGTATGCGTGCATTTACCTTTAACAGCACATCTTTGTTGATGAACAGGTTGCTGGGTTTCTGTGCGATCAGGTCGCGGTGGGTCAGTGAAAGGCCGGCGGCACTTATCGCATGGGATGTGAAGACACGTACGAGGTCCCTGTGGAGAACGTGCGCCGAGTGGATGTACTTGAGTCCCCGCAGTATTTGGAAGAGAATGAGCTGAATGTGGTCGTCGCTGAGCTCCTGTGTGGTGCCCGTAGGTCGACTGATTAGCACGCGTACCGGAATTCTTCGCGTATTTGAGAATACACAACACAGGAGGACCCTGACCTGCGGCGATCGGATGATGTGGTGCAGGTCGGTGTCCATCAGCTCCGTCACCACGTATCTGCGCACATCAACAACATGCACAGATTGGTTGGATAGATGTGAGCAGCGTGGCTCATGGCGTAGATTCCGATGCATCGTGTGCGCTGTCGTCTTTGTACACTTCATCAAAGTTGTCCTTGGCGGGAAGCTCGAAGATGTCCTTGAGCGCCAGCAGCTGTGTGGCAGCGACGTCCACAAGGTGAGGTGGGTGAGCCACGGATCCGCTCGAGTCAAATACGGGCGCAGCGTACGTTCTCGTTGTCGAAATGGCGCATGAGTCGGATCTCACGCAGCGTGCGCTTCCACTGTAAGTCCCCCGTCTTGGCATTGTTGAGTATTATCTTCTTGATGGCCACGGTTTGGTCCGCTTCGTCCGTCGCGTGATTGTCCCTCGCCGCACTGCCGGTGGTGTGAGTATTTATTCTATTTTATTATTATATTAAAGATTTAATAGTTTCTGGTCAAAAAGTGTTTCGTTTGGAATAGGAGGGCCGAACCAAACGATGCCGAAGGAGCCTTGCCCGAGCCATTTGGTTGGGGTGTAGCGTCTGGGAATATCGAAGACGTGGCCCCTGATGCTGTAACGCCGCACCCCGGGCCGTACCTCCGTCCCCTTTACAATATCTCGCCCAATGAACTGGCCAGCACCATCTGCCGCCCCTTTCTCCATGATGTGAATCTCTTATTGTTGATGATTTCTTTTTATTTTCTGGGCTGCATTTAGGATTATTTCGCTTAAATTTTCAATTGTCTGTGTATGGTACAACGTGGATAGAATTGACAACATGTGGGCATGTCAGTGGAACTGGAAGAGGTAGAAATGGAGTACACTTGCTGTACTATGAAAGATGTTCAAAAAAACACTCAAAATTCTGTACATGGAGGTAAATTTGCTGTTTTGCATGTCAATACATTTGTGGGGAGATTGTTGGAACTTGATGTCTATCTAAACATACAATATCATTCATGTACCTTGAAAAACACCATAATAAGAAGAACTGTACTGATGTGCATTGGGTCTTGGGTCAGAGTGATTTTGTGTTGGCATGCCTGTTTTGTACATGTTACAGGCAGAATTTTTCACAATTCTTTTGATGGTTGGTCCTGACATGCATCAGTTCTGAGCAATTTTGTTGACATACCAGTTTTGTGCATGTTACATGACATAACTGGGTTTCAGAATTTGATGTTCCAGAAGGCAGGGAAAACTTGGAACTGTCACCCATGATTTGCCTAGCTCGTTCGCACACCTTTCCCCAAAGGGATATCACTTGTCTTGTTGTGTGGTGATCTTCCTCAAGAACCCCCTGGTCCTGGAGCTTGGACATAGAAACGCAAGCCGAAGGAAGGCCACTAATTATTGAAGAAGACGCGCCCATAAGCACAAAGCAGATGTGATCCTCCTGTTCACACCGGCTGGCTTGCTATGGTTGGAGCGTGTCAGAGCTCAGGCGTGCTGCTGCGAGAGGCGCACGTAGCGGTCCAGCTTCTCGGCCACCTTGCCCGACTTGATGGTCTCCAGCGCGAGCGTCACGCCCGCGGCGAGCGAGTCGGCCAGCCCGCCGACGAACAGCGCCGCGCCGGCGTTGAGCGCCACGTAGTCCACCACCGGGTGGTGCTCCTTGCCTATGAGCGGGCGCACGCGTCGTGGTGAGGTGGGCCGAGAACAGAGAGAGAACGTTGCGAGGGGAGGGGAGTTACCGGCGACGATCTTCCTGAAGAGGGCAGCGTTCTCGGAGGGCGCCGAGCCGCGGATGTCGTCGATGGAGAGGAGGCGCAGGCCAAACTCCTCGGGCTTGATCACGGTCCTGGTGACGGTGCCGTCCTTGACCACCCACGCCTGCGTGGGCCCGCACGGGCTGATCTCGTCCAGCCCCTCGTCCGAATGGACCACCATCGCTTGCTTGCCCTATGCCGTGACACACGTGAGCGCCGTGCGGTGATGGCGCAAAGCGGCGGCTAAGGAAGAGGGAGGGAGGGTCAAGCGCGCACCATCTTGAGGAGCACCTGGGCGTAGAGGTCGCCCAGCTCGACCGAGCCCACGCCGACCAGCATGTGCGTGGGCGACGCCGGATTGGTCAGCGGGCCCAGTATGTTGAATATGGTCCTGGCGGAGAGGTGAGTCTTGGACGTAACACTTGTAACAAACAACAACAACAACAACAACAACAACAACAACAACAACAACAACAACAACAACAACAACAACAACAACAACAGAGAGGTGGGGCAAACCTGATGCCGAGCTCCCGCCTGATGGCGCTGACCGACTTCATGGCCGGGTGGAAGACCTGCGCGAAGAGGAATCCAAAGTTGCACTCCTCGATGACCTGCGTATGTGAGAGCGTGATGTGGTCAGGCCATCGCGCCAATATGTTGACCGATCTGGTCTGCGTGGACAGAGAGAGAGAGAGAGAGAGAGGGCACAGGCGCCTGTACCGTGGCGAGCTGAGGCGAGTTGAGGGTGATGCAGGCGCCCAGGGCCTCCATGAAGTCGGCGGCGCCGCAGCGGCCCGATGACGACCGGTTGCCGTGCTTGGCCACCCGTCCACCTGCTGCAGCCACCACGCTGGAAAACAAAAAAAAACAAATATTATTATAAAAAATCATTTTAAAAATTATGAAATAATGCGACCATGGCTTCTGATGACGTACAAGGCCGCTGCGGTGGAGGCGTTGAACGTGTCGACGCTGTCGCCGCCGGTGCCCACCACGTCGATCACGGGTCCACCAACGGCGCAGGGAATGGCGAAGGAGGACATCGCCTTGGCCGAGGCCAGCAGCACGTCGGGCGATATCCGGTCGCCTGCAAGCGTGTGGGCCCAAACGGGTGAGATCAGAGGAGGCACGCAGCGGTTGAATGACATCACATGCCAGCACGGCCGCGGTGTACCTCGCAGGGCGAACAGGAAGGCGCCCACCTGCGAGGGGGGAGCGGTGCCGCTCATGATCTCCTGAATGCAGGCTACGATCTGGTCGGACGTGAGCACCTGCTGGTCGGCGATCAGACGCAGCGCTTGCCTGAAAAATTGCACACATTTTATGTGAGGCTCGATTCGCGACCAACAACGAATACGACCGCCGCACGCATACCAATCATACCACACACATACACGCAAGCTTACCTGATTGACGTGTCCTGGGCGCTGAGTTGGGCCTGAGCCGAGCTGGTGGCCTTGTCGCCGTCGAACACGAACGACGGACCCTGCGCATGAGAGAGTGGGAGATACGTCGATCGGTAAGTGAGCAATCAAGACAGAAAGATGACGACGATGACGATGATGACGATGATGATGACGGCAGTCTTGGGAGCGTTACCTGGAGCTCCTCCTCGCTCCAGGTGCCGGTGGTCCAGGAGACGAAGTTCTTGAGCATGGTCATGCCGTCATCGGTCTTGATCGACTCGGGGTGGAACTGCACGCCCTCCATCCTGACCTTGGTGTGGCGGATGCCCATGATGACTCCACCTGCATGCGCGCGCAACGTTCTCAGATTGGTCAGCTGGCTGACAGACAAGCAGCAACGCCGGTTGTGGCATAGGCGACCGTACCGGGAGTCTTGGACGTCACGACAAAGTCGGGAGGCAGCGCCGTGTGTCTCGCCGCAAGAGAGTGATATCGGATGACCGGCACGTTATTGGGAATGTCTGGAATGCCAACGTGTGGCGGTGAGTGTCCGGAGGTGGTGGCCCACTTCAGTGAAGTCGGGTAGAGGGGGGCAGCATACCCACGTAGAGGCCCTTGCCATCGTGAACGATGTTGGAGGTCTTTCCGTGGACGATCTCGCCGCAGTGCTCGATCACGCCGCCGTACTCCTCGACCATGCACTCGTGGCCCAGACACACGCCCAGGATGGGAATCTTACCGGCCAGGGCCCGGATCAGCTTGCCTACACACACACACACACACACACACACACACACACACACACACACACACACACACACAACGAGTCAGAGCTGTTGTACGGAGTTGGTCCCGGAGAGGCGTGCGGGTGTACTCGACACGCCGGCGTCCTTGGGCCAGCCCGGGCCGGGCGAGATGACGAGCCGGTCGGGCGCCAACGCCAGGCACTCCTCGAGCGTGATCTTGTCGTTCCTGCGGACGATCACCTCCTGGCCCAGCTGGGAGAGGTACTGGTAGAGGTTCCAGGTGAAGCTGTCGTAGTTGTCGATCATCAGCGTGCGCCGGCCGCGCTTGCTCTCGTCGGGCGTGCACACCACGCCCTGGGGGAGGTTGAGGTGCTGCGCCAGGATCACGCCCGTCACTGAGCGGCCACCCCCCCACACACAACTCCGGTCAACCTCAACAACGGAATGCATGGCATGCGCCTAACGGAGCGCGTGTTTTCCCGCACCGCCTTGTCGATTGTCGGCCTCGGTCCACATCGTGTTGAAGGACGACGGCGCCGGCGAGTGAGCGCTCACATTTCCCGCGTCCTCTACGATTTGCGCGGCGGTGACGCTGTTCTCCTCGGCCAGGTCGATGGCTGCCACGGGCGCACGATGAGTCCCCGTGGGAGTGCCACGCGGTGGGTTTAGCGAGAGGGGGGGGGGGTTACCTCGAGCCAGCGCGGCCATCTTGTGCACGGTCTCCCAGTACTCAAAGTCGGGCTCGGAGTCGTACACGATGCCTCCTCCGGCTGCGCGATGGCCACCACGGGGGAGCTCTCGAGTTAGCTCGCGGCAGTCTGCCATTCAACTTTGGTTGCATTGGTAAGGGGCGCGGCACACCTTGGAGGTAGGCGGTGTTGTCCTTGATGGTCATGGTGCGGATAGCAATACAAGTGTTGATGTCGCCCGTGAAGGCAAAGTAGCCCACGGCTCCAGCATACACGTTCCGCCGCTCCTGCGCGATTACAGATCAGGACGCGAGAGAGAGAGAGGTGAGTGTCAGAGAGAGCAAGAGAGAGATCGCAGGACATTACCTTCTCGAGTGTGGCGATCCACTCCATGGCCTTGACCTTGGGGGCGCCCGAGACGGTGCCGGCGGGGAAGATCGAGCGGAAGGCGTCAAAGGGCGAGCACTCGTCCCTCAGCTTGCCCGACACGTGCGATACGATATGCATCACGTGCGAGTACTTCTCGACGATCATCAGCGCGTCCAGGTTGGTCGACGTGGGCACGCACACGCGATTGATGTCGTTCCGCCCCAGGTCCACCAGCATGATGTGCTCGGCGCGCTCCTTGATGTCACCTGCAGCATGCGTGGTGAGCACCAGTAGTGCCTTGGCGAAACACATGATGGCCGTGATGGCCCAGCGCGTACCGAGCAGCTCGGTCATAAGGGCGTCGTCTTCCTCGGGCGTCTTCCCCCGGCGCCGGGTGCCGGCGATGGGGTGCGTGGTGACCTCGCGATTGTAGACCTGCACCAGCATTTCGGGAGACGAACCAACTGCACATTTCCGAAAATTAAAATAAATATAAAATTAAAATTAGTTTAAACTAATTTAATAATTTATAGAAATAGAAAAAGAGCTGATACCGAGTTGGAAGTCGTCGCAGTCGACGTAAAAGGTGTAGCGCGAGGGATTGAGCTTGCGGAGTTGCTGGTAGACGTTGAACGGATGCACGCCGATCTTGCGCGCGATGCGCTGCGAGGGCACCACCTGGATAAAGTCGCCGTCGATGATCCGCTCGCGCAGCTTCCGCACCATTCCCTCGTAGCCCTCCTTGCCCACGTTCGACACGCCCTCGTGCCTGCGGGAAGAGAAGGTGAGCTCACGCACGGCGCATCGCCGCAGAGAAGTGGCCGGGAGGTGATGGAGGAGGGAGCTACGACCTCGTGGGATCGGGATCCACGAACTGCACGGCCGGCTGCGCTAGCCGGCCGCGGAGCTCTTCGATCCTGGCCACAGACAGGGCATAATTTTTGTCGACGTCGCCCTCCAACGAACACAGCGCGACGATGCGCATCTTGTGGGTGGCGTGGTCGAAGGCGATGAACGAGTTCACGAACATGAACATGCTTTCCTGTGATTGTGTATGCGTGTGCGTGTGTGTACGTGTGTCAGAATGTTGCCACCTCTGTGGGAGTTGATCATAACAGCGGTAGCGAGAACTACGGTGGAGAGCGTACAGGAAGCTGGAGGGCGTTGGGCTGGTCGTACTGGTCCACGCGCGGCTCGAAATAGCGAACGCAGTCGTACGAGATGTACCCGAACGCGGCACCGTTCAGCACCTCTGGCTCCAGCCTGTACTCACTCGCCACCTGCACGCAAACCGATTACAATTCGCGCGTGTTTATGTGTGTATGTGTGTGTGTCACACCTTGTGGTTGGCCAGCTCGCGCTCAAGGTGAACGAGAGGATCGCCATGATGCTCCAGCCCGGGCCCGGTGCGCATGACCTTCCAGGGCTCGGCTGAGACGATGGAGTGGCGGAGCACGATCGGGTTGTTCTTTTCCGATAGCTCAAAGATGAAGGCCAGGTTGTCGTCCTTCTCCTTGGTCGTCTGGTCGCTCGCTCCATTGCGCGTAGAGCGACGGATCTTGAGGAAGGCGGTGGTAGGGGTCTCGTTCCCAGCGTCTGATTCACTGCAGATGGCCACCAGGTTGGCGGTGCGGTCGGCCTTGGCAGCCAGGTGCTGCACTTGCTCGAGCGTGGGCGCGTAGTGCGTCATATTCTCTCACTCGCGAGCTTACAATAAATGCACAGAAATGAACTGTGAAAGAAAAAAAAGGTCTCAAATACAAAATAAGATTGAAAAATATGTGGGTCACTCTATCTCGGCGAGAGAGTGTAGTTCGGTGAGCGCACACAGCCCCGTGGTCTGGATCTTCGTTAGCCTTCTCTTTGATCGTGCGAAGCGTCGAAACGGAGAATAATCCACGAAGGGCTGCATTGTGTTCCGCGGTTGGCAAATGACAAATTCCAAAAATGGCCGCATTCTTCCAAGGCCACATATTTATCATTCCATTAACTGAGCGGGAATGTCCGGAAGAAAAGACCACTGACGGCTACGCAACTTGGCGCTGTGCTGGATCGATCGAGCACTCGCTTCGTTGAACCCAACACAGAACACGCACAAGATGTCAGAGCGCATACTGAGCACCTTCGCCAAGGCCAAAGCCGAGGGCAGACCCGTGTTTGTGCCGTTCGTGACCGCTGGCTACCCGACACAGCAGGCCACCGTCCCTTTGCTTCTGGCCCTCGAGCAGGGCGGCGCCGATCTTATCGAACTGGGCATTCCACACACTGACCCCCTCGCTGACGGCCCCACAATCCAGGAAGCCTCGGCTGGTACACTCACTGCCTCTATCCATTTTTAAATTTGATAATCTACTCACGCAGAAAAACCTTTGGGGCTTGATTTAATCCTTTAATCAACACCTATTTTTCCTTCAATTCAATTACAAAAATTGTTATCTCTAAAAAACCAAAGAGAATAACAGAAGCAGCAACGCCACCCGAGTGGCGGAAAACGTTTCCGCGCTTCCCGACTGACTCCTTTCTCCCGCCGCAGTGGCACTGGAGGGCGGCGTGACACTGCCCAAGTCCCTCGAGTTCGTGAAGGAGGCTCGTGCCAAGGGCCTCACCGTCCCCGTGGTGCTGATGGGCTACTACAACCCATTCCGCGCCTTTGGCGAACACAAGACCGTCCAGACTGCCAAGGAGTCCGGTATTCTATCGGCTTCCCTTTTGTGTGTTGTGGGAGGCGATCACGTTTGGCACGAGCGACCACTGACCAGTGACTTGGCTGGGTCGGCCATGTTCGTAGGCGCTGACGGTTTCATCGTGGTGGATCTGCCGCCGGAGGCCAGCCAGGAGTTCCGCAAGCACTGTCAGGAATTCCAGATGTACGATTCCCCCCCCCCCGCGCCTACCAGCACAACAAGCCCTACTAGGGATCTGCGGTGTGACTCGCGTTGGTGGTCGCGATGCAATTGATGTCGATTCGATGACTTCAGGTCTTTCGTGCCCTTGATCGCGCCTACCACGAGCAATGACCGACTCAAGTACATCAACACCATCGCCGACAGCTTCATCTACTGCGTGAGTCTGCTGGGCGTCACCGGTGGCCGCACCCAGCTCTCCAACGATCTCGACAGCTTCGTCGCTCGGTACGATCTCTCTCTTTCTCCCTCTGTCTCGTGGCGGGCCACTGATTGTTGTCGACTGACGTTGCATGTCGACACAAAACAGGGTGAGGCAACACATCAAGTGGCCGCTGGCGATTGGTTTCGGCATCAGCAACCGCGAGCACGTGCAGCAGGTGGCCAAGCTGGGCGAGGGCGTCGTTGTGGGCTCGCAGCTCATCAAGGTCATCCGCGAATCGCCGGCCGAGGTCGACAAGCAGGCCGACGCCGTGCGCAAGGCCGTCGAGGAGCTCATCCGCGGCGTCAAGTCCGATCTCCAGCTGCCCGAGGCCGTCGAGAAAGCCCAGGAGCAGATCTTTGGCGAGCTCCACGCCGGCCAGCACCAGCCCACCGAGCTGCCCTCGTCGTTCGGCAGCTTCGGCGGCCGCTACGCGCCCGAGACCCTCATGGGCGCCCTCGACGAGCTCGAGCAGGCCTACCTCAAGTGCGATCGCCACCGCCACCACCGTGAGAGTGTCAGTGAATGGTGGCTGACGCAGCGCTTTGTGTCGGTGACACTATAGGGTGAAGGACGACCCGACGTTCCACGCCGAGATCCGTTCGTACTATGACTACGTGGGCAGGCCCACGCCGCTGTCCCACGCCGACCGGATCAGCCGGGAGCTGGGCGGCGCCCAGATCTGGTTCAAGCGGGAGGACCTGTGCCACACCGGCGCGCACAAGATCAACAACGCCAGTACGGTTCCCGCTCTTGACAGAGAGCCTTCTCATCAGGCAATCTTCAACATCAGCAACAACAACTAATGCACGTGCACCGCAGTCGGACAGGCGCTGCTGGCCAAGCGATTGGGCAAGACCCGCATCATCGCAGAGACCGGCGCCGGCCAGCACGGCGTGGCGACGTCGACCATCTGCGCCAAGCTCGGCCTCGAGTGCGTGATCTACATGGGCATCGAGGACGTCAAGCGACAGAGCCTCAACGTGTTCCGCATGAAGATGCTCGGCACCACCGTCGTTCCCGTCCACAGCGGCTCCAAAACGCTCAAGGTGCGTCGCATTCGTTTTCCTCGAGCACACACGGGCGCGCGCCCATTGGTTCGTTCGTTCATTGACACATTGATTATTCACTGGCCGGCTGCAGGACGCCGTGAACGAGGCGATGAGGGACTGGGTGACCAACATCCGCACGACGCACTACCTCGTGGGCTCGGCCATCGGGCCGCACCCGTTCCCGACCATCGTGCGCGACTTCCAGAGCGTGATCGGCAAGGAGGCCCGCGCCCAGATCATCGAGAAGGCCGGCCGGCTGCCCGACGTCGTCATGGCCTGCGTCGGCGGCGGCAGCAATGCCATCGGTACACGCATTTCTTTTTCTTTTTCCTTATTCTTTTCTTTTTCTTTCTACTTGCGCTGAGAGCCAACCGACAACCGCACGCACGCGCACGCAGGCATGTTCCATCCGTTCATCAAGGACAAGGACGTCAAGATCGTGGGCGCGCAGGCGGCCGGCGAGGGCGTGCACACGGACAAGCACTGCGCCACGCTGGTCAAGGGCACGCCTGGCGTGTTGCACGGCACGCGCACGATGCTGCTGCAGGACCCCGAGGGCCAGATCAAGGCGACCCACAGCATCTCCGCGGGACTGGACTACCCCGGCGTCGGGCCCGAGCACGCGTGGCTGCTCGAGTCCAAGCGGGCCGAGTACGTGGCTGTGAGCGACGAGCAGGCGCTCGAGGGCTTCAAGGAGCTCACGCGCAAGGAGGGCCTCATGCCGGCGCTCGAGACCTCGCACGCCGTCTACCATGCCATCCAGCTGGCCAAGACCATGAAGCCCGACCAGATCATCCTCGTCTGCATGAGCGGCAGGGCCGACAAGGACATGGGCACCCTCGCCTCGGCCCTCGGCGTCTCTCTCCACTAAAATGTCTCCAGTTACCTTTGGCCATCGAGCTACGTTGGCATCATCAATACCAAAGAAAAACCTAAATAAATCAAACTCTGTTCATGAAAAAAGAATTGTCTAGAATTTATCGCAGAATAAATACCTATGTAAAATTACCGTTTGGAAGAGGAGGGGAAAAGTTGCGTATGTGTGCTGTGCCTTTTCTGACCCAAGCAGGCGCACTTGCCAGCCGAGTATAAAAGGCCAAGCGAGCCGACCACAAGGACTCAATCCTTGCGCTCGGGGCAATTGCACGTTAGCTGTGACCGTCTAGGTATGCTCGTGCCTGTTGCTGATTGCAAACTGCAATCCCTTTAACAGAGCGTGGTGCAAGGGCCCCCTCACCCGGGACCTTGCGCCCAATTTCTGAACGGCCCACGGGCCACCTCCTAATCCAACAACAAAGCCCTTGTGCATGTGCGTACGATATCCTTTCATTGTTAATCAGGTCGTGGAGAAGTTGTGAGATAATGTCTAGAGCCGCCCGAAGCGAGCAAGCCAGGACTCGACGGCAGGCAGCTTGGGCATGAACCACTGGGCCAGCTTGGTGTTGAGGTAGAGCGCGTGCGGATCGGCGAGGATGTCGGCCGACTTGGCCGCACGCTTGGGCTTGCGCGCCATGCCCAGCGCGCCAAGCACCGACGACACTGGATGCGTCAGCCGGTCCTGCGTCTTGATGACCTGCGCCAAGCTCTCCGCGCCAGCCGTGCTGCACGGCCACTACGATCAATAAACTGGTTGGGGACCGCGTGCGAGAAGGCGCGATGGGCGTACATGAGCGGACCGGCGCCGTAGCGCACTTGAGTGATGCCGAAGATGTAGAGATGCTTGTAGCCCTCCGCGATGAGACCGCTCACGAGCTGCGGCACGCCGTCCTTCTCGGGCACCACCTCCTTGTCGACCATGGGGAAGGCTGGTACCACACGTCGCGTCGTCAGAACGCGCTCACAGCTAAACCACGCACGCACGCGCGCGCCCACACACACACACACACACACACACACACACACACACACACACACACACACACACACACACACACACACACGAATATACCGAGGTTGTAACCGGTGGCATAGACGATCATGTCGAACTGCTCCGAGGTGCCGTCGACGAAGTGGACCGTGTCGTCCCTGATCTTGGCGATGTCGGGGTGAGGCCTGATACGGCCGAGCTTGATGTAGTGCAACAGCTCGCTGTTGATGGTGGGATGGTGCTCGAAGATCTCGTGGTCGGGCTTCTGCAGGCCGTAGCTACACACAAAACGACATGTGAACTTGAGTACTGCACTCGTCCAACGTCGCTGTGCGTGGAAACGCCAGGCGAGCCCCCCCCCCCCGAACCGGCGCACGCACCTCTCGTAGGGGCCGACGCTCAGCCTGAGGAACAGATGCAGGAGTACGCGCTGAAGCCAGAGAGGCATCCAAGGCTTGATCACATCGACTGCATTGGCCCAACGCGAAAGCAAGCATGAGCGATCGAGCGTGTTGTGTGTGTGTGTGTGTGTGTGTGTGTGTGTGTGTGTGTGTGTGTGTGTGTGTGTGTGTGTGGCCTTACCAAAGGGAATGCCCATGACGGAGCGGGGCAGGAACCAGTAGCCCCTCCTGTGGCTCACGTGCGACGCCTTCCCGAAGCGGGCGGCCTCCACAGCTCTATCGCACGTCAATCACAGTACAGTGGTCCCCGTTAGTGGCTGCGATCGACCCAACTGCATCGGGGAGTGCGCGTGCATACATATCGCAGGCCGAGTTGCCGCCGCCCACGACCAACACGCGCTTGTCTTTGAGCTGATGGCCATGGCAGCAACCGCCATGCGCGTCGGGTGAGTGGGCCAAGGCCTGCGTTGCAGCGACTGTGTGCGCGGTGGGGCAGGGCTCGAGCGGCGATGCGCACCTGCGACGGGTTCTTGTAGTCCTTGGAGTGGATGGCCTCACCGGTGAACGTTGCCATTCCCTCGTACGTCGGCATGCGCCTGGACCAGTGGTGCCTGCGCGCGAGCGCGGTATGCGCGGAATGCATGGGCCAAGGTGAGGCGAGCCCGCTCGCAGCGCCGAGTCACGCGAGGGGATCGTTACCCGACCGCGATGACGACTCCCTTGTAGACGCTCTTTGTGCCATCGGCCAGCTCCACCTCCCACCCGGCTGCGAGCACGGACGTTGGTAGTGGCAGGGAAGTTTGGAGTTAGCCAAGTCGCGGGGCGAGCTACCTCCCCCTCAACGAAATGCAAGCCACGGCGGGAGGTGGAGCGCATACTCGTCTCCTTGCCCTTGCCGATTGGACGCACGTGGGCCACTGCAGGCGCGCAAGAGCACGAGTGAGAACGTTGTGCAGTCATGTGTAGTTATCGATATGGGAGGGACCACCTTCGGTGTTGAACTTGCAGTGCGGCTTGATCTGGTAGCGCTCGGCGTACGATCGGAGGTATCTGTGTGTGTGTGTGTGTGTGTGTGTGTGTGTGTGTGTGTGTGTGTGGCGCCACCGACGTTGGATCGGTCAAAAATGAACAATTGGGTGGATGGACGATGGATGATGGATGGGGCCGTACGTGAGGACTTGCTCGGCCGACGGGAAGTCGGGCCAGTCCGCGGGCATGGGCACGTCCTTGTACTCGGTGGTCCTGCGGCTCGAAATAATGTGCACGGTCTCGTACACGCCATGATACCAGTTGCCGCCCACGTCGTTGTCCATCTCTAGCATGTCGTACGGGATGCCGTGCCTCTGCACGCGCCAACGACGTCAAGAAGGGCGCACGCAACGGTCCGGTGGGAGAGGAAGCACTCTCTACCGTGAAGGCTCCGGCGATGCCCAGGCCACAGAACCCGGCACCCACGATAGCGATCTTCTCCTTGGTGGGCACGTCCTGCTGCTCCTCTTTGAAGGAGAAGAGTGACTTGAGATGAAGATAGAAAAAACTGTCCGCAAGATGAAGATGCAGTACCGAGATTGTCCGGATTCCATTTGAAGTCGCTCGGTTTGAGAAGTGCCGGGTCGGCATCCTTCCATACGAGGAAGTAGAGGACCACTGCCACCACCCCCAACCCTGCTACCCACCACAGCATCCTCTGGCCTTTTCTTGTGCACTATTATTCCACAAGAATAACTAAAATTACCCACAAATTTCAATGCGGTGCGTGGGTTGCCCATCAGCAACCCCGACCACAAGCTCGCCCTGTCAGTTGCAACTCCTCCCCTGTACTATGCGCATCTCACTTGTGACGGCCGTCTTCATCGTCCTCTTCGTCGTTTTCGCGGCGGCGAGCAACGCGGACCTCACCGGCGGGACGAGTATTGCTCCGACTCCGAGTTCGATGCCAAGCAGACGAGCCGGGCGTCGTTCCAGCGCCAGCGCAGCCTCTTGCTGACGGCCTTTGAGCTGTTCGCTAACTGGACCGCGTCAGCCAACCTCACCGACACCAACGTCCTCCAGACACTCGCCACTGACCTCCAGGCGCTGGCCGTGACCTTCCGCCAGACGGAACCCAAGGTCCACTCCTTCACCGTCACCCGCTCGTCGGGCATCATCATCATCGACAGCGCCTCCAACCCGAGTGTGAACCCCGCCCTCGAGAATCACAACACCCGCTACGAGTTCGCCAAGGCCATCCAGTGCCGCGACCACGGCGCCCCCGTAGTATTTGAGAAGTACGTGCTTGCCAGATCTGCTTCTTGCAATTCATTGCTCGATCTTTGTTTGTTCTGTGCTGATTTAGGTCTTGAACCTGCCAGGTACTACGTGCCGCGCATTGGAGGCCACTTCCAGTTCTTTGCCAAGGCGCTTCAGACGGGACTCGACGGCACTTGGTTTGTCTTCCGTATCAACGTCATCTCCAACTGATCGTAGCAAGTTGTCAGCCAAAAATTCTTTTTTTTTACATAAAAAGAAGAAATTGAACTAAAAATTAAGACAAAAATAAGTACGAAGATGGACAGACTGCAACGCATCCTGGCAAGACAGCAGGAACGCGAGCGTATGATGCAAGAGCGCGACAAGCTCAAGCAGAAACCTACACAACAGCCAGCACCTGCAGGAGTGCCGTGGAGGAGTCAGGTGCGTCAGATCTTTCTACGCCTTGGGTGGGTCCGGCAGTCACGCAGCTGTGCTCGGCTCTGCCCTGCCCGACTTAACTCGTCTTTCATTTTGATAGGCCACTACTACCACAGCCACATCAAGCGCAAAAGAGTACATGCCCTCTCGTGTTCTTCACCAAGGTATGCGGCACGAGCCCACACCCTGTGCTGCACTCGACTCGGGCGGGGTAACGCATCAGAGCTGCTACGGCGACGCTGGACTCGGTGGTGGGAAAGAGTCGTTGGCAAAAGAGCGAGTACGGCTGGTCCCAGCGCGACGAGAGCCGCGGCTCCGCGTCCCTCATCAGCGCCACGTCTCGCGAGAGCAGCTCCTACGTGGCACCCATCACCTACACGTTCCTCCCCACCAAGGTTCACAGCGCAAGCCTTCGCACGCGCATTAGATCGCCAGCTCGCCGTCGACGTCTCTAGACCTTGGCTCTCTCTCTCTCTCTCTCTGTGTGTGTGTGTGTGTGTGTGTGTGTGTGTGTGTGTGTGTGTGCGCGCGCGCGCGCGCCCGCGCGCAGGACTACGAGATGCTCGGTGTCGGCAGGGCGCTGGAGCGACCAAAGGACTTTGGAGTTGCGTGCAACGTGCTCGAGGTGCTGATGCGGCAGTACTACGCCACCACTCTGCTCTCTACGCAGAACATGATGTACACCGACGTCAAGAAGGCCCACACGCTTCTCTCCTCCTCCCCTCTGCACAAGGTATCGTCAACCGTCGTCATCGTCCATGTCATCACCAACTTACGTTGCAAGGACTCTCTTTCTCTGATGGCAAAGACGCCCACCAACTACAGGGAGGCCCTGTTCCTCCTTCGGACGTGCATGCGGGTGCTGTACCAGGCGTCGCAATGCTTGCAGACGGGGGCGCCCGCCTCGCCGGATTCGAGCGACCGATGGCCCTGCGACGTCTGCGCCTACCCCGGCAACCTCACCGCGACCATGGCGTGTGTCATGTGCGGTGCCGCGCGAGCCGCCGCGGCGGCGAAAGAGGTGAGGCCTCCCCCCTCTCCCCGCCCTCTCTGCGCGAGAAGCGGTCGACGCTCAACGTGGCCTCCGTTGGTCGTCGTGCAGGCACGCGATGAGGAGAGCGAGCTGGCCGCCACGTCGCCCGCGACGCCGGATCGGAAGAGGGCGGCCGGGGGCACGCTGGCTCGGCTCAACAGGGAGACGGAGGACGAGGAGAAGCAGCTCGCGCTCGGCCTGCAGGGGGAGGGAGCCCCGCGCGATGGCCAATGGAACGACTGGAACTATTGGCGGATCGAACCGCTCGCGGTCGACGACCTCGAAGCGGACGACAACACGGCGACAGGGCCATCGGCCAAGGACAGCGACGCGGGCCAGACAAAGAACGAAAGCGAGCAACGTTCGTTGGCGGAGGACGCCGCGCGCGTGCAGAGGCTCCAGGAAGAGGAAAAGGTTACGCGTTTTATTTAAAATTTATTTTTAAAATTATTCTCTTCATTTATAACCGTTTCATTTTGTGGGTTTTTAGTTGATTATTTATTCATTTATTCTTAAATATATAAAAAAATGATGCGGGCACTGGTGGGCGCCGTCGGTTCGCTGACTGCATGCTTGATCAGGCCCGGGAGCGTGAGACCGGCAGCAACCTGGGAGAGCGCCACACGAAGAGGGTGCGCGAAGTGGCGCACATGGTCGTAGAGCACGCCAGGGTCGTGCAGCACTCCAAGGTCACCAACAGCGGCGATGACTGCTTCCAGCGTACGCGAGCCCGTCTCTAACCGCCCCCTCCCTCCCCCAACGCTATGACTCAGCCTGGCTGGCACTGCGGCGGTCACCAGGCCTACCGAATGAGGTCATCGCCTACATCTTCACCTTCGTCTTTCACAACCACCACGACATTGCCAACGTGCACTACACCTGCCGCCAGGCATGTTCATTGCCGTCCTCCACCTCATCCCAACATTGGGACGTTAAAGCGGCCACCAGCTTACCCATGTGTGCGTGTGGCGTGTGGCGTGTGTGTGGGGGCGCAGTGGAACGAGATTGCGCAGGATGACCACATCTACAAGCAGCTGGTCCGGCGAAGCTTCCCCAACGCCTACGCGTCGCGCAGGGCACGGCCGGCCGGCCCACTGGGCAAGGCCCCCGAGTCGCCGCTCCAGGCCGAGGGCTGGAAGGGGTTATACCTCAGATTGCGTACGTGCGCGCCGCCTTTGCCGCAGGACCGCGCGCGCGTGCTGTGGTTGGTGACCGACTCCATGGACTTCTCCAACGCAGTCAACGAGAGGGCGAACACGGACAGCGGGCTGGCGTGCTGCGAGGGGTGCGGCGCCGTGTGGTGGCGCTTCGACCGCTGGTGCGGCGCGTGCCAGCTGGCACTGCCGCGCGCGCTGCCGGCCAACCTCGTCCCCAAGGCGCTCGTCACCCGTCGACCGCCCGTGATCCGGGCCTCTGCCAAGGAGCATCTGCTCAGCGACTACCGCGACCGTTTCTACTGACCCAGCTCTCTCTACGCCAATGGGAGTTATTGGTTTTTTGTTTAAACCTTTGAACCTTTTTTTTTCACAAATCATAGCAATTGTCCGGTATAATTTGGATCTTGGCGACATCATTTCGGCATACCGAAAGTACAAAGGCCAAGGAGAAGGATGGCAACGCCAGACATTGGCGGTTCGTGGGGCTGGGTCGTCAGGTTGTGGGCCAGGAAGCTGGAGGGATACCTTGGTTTGAATGGCGGAAACGGTGGCGTCGTGGACGTTGGAGGTGACTCCTCCAACCCGTGCTCGGTTGCATGGACCTTTGCCAACGGCTTCACCATCACTAGCCCCTGTAAGTGAGCCCCTCCTTCTCTTCTTCTATTCACTTGCCTCCAACTGCAGCCTCGTTCACTTCCTACAACAGCTCATTCGCATCACTATTTTCTTTTGAACGTGCAGCCTTGATACCCACGTGCCTCCTGGCCGCGCTCGTGGGCCTCTATGGCTTCCGCACCATCTCAAGCTACGCCAACACCAGGGGTATACCAGCGCTCCACTCACCACTTGCCTTTTCTATTGGTGGGCCTCGCTTGAGGTCGCGCATTTGTCTGACATGGCTCTGATGTGCTCAGGCCACACCGTCTACGCGCTGTCCTTCCTCATGTTCGCCTGCATGATGACCGACGCCATGGTAGTGTTGAAGCCGTGGGTCTAGTGCAGAGTGCCACTGGATGCTAACTGCAGTCACTCTATTATTGGTAATGACGACAGTTCGTGCACTGCTTCCTGGCTGGCGAGAAGACTTGGCTGTCATACGTGGTGGGCCTCATCGACGTGGGTCTCACCTCGTCCATCGGAATCTCGTTCCTCTTCAACGGCCTCGTCGACTTGGGCGTCATGAAAGAGAACACCCTTTCCTCCTTCGCGGTACACTGGCGCAAGTGTGTGAGTGTGGGCCAAGTGAAAGCGAGAGTTTCTCACTCTAGGGCTCTCTTTCGGAGCCTGCTCACGCAGGTCATGTTCACCAGCTACGCCCTCATATTCTGCGCGTGGGTCTATGAAACCCAGCACAGCGTTCGCAACGGCTTCGTCATCCTCTACTTGGGTGAGCCCCACTTTGCATTTTTGAAAGAATGCAAAAGGCTTTGAGTAAGCAGCAGTGTCTCACAGCGGATGTTGGCAGGCTCCGTCCTGGTGGGCTGTGGCACCTACTGCATCACCCAAGTCTACTCCCTGTGCAAGACAGGCCACTGGCAGGGCTCAGGTAACAAATGTATTGGCGTGGTCAAATAAGTAGCCGTCCTAACCGCGCCTGTGTGGGTCACCACAGGATGGCTTGGCGTGGCGGGAATGGCTGGCGGTGTTGGAGTGGCCGCCATCTTTGTGAACACCTGGCTCTGCACCAATGTTAGCCCCTACCTTTCTGGCGAGTTCTTTTGGTACGCCTGGCCAACATAAGCCCACACGCCCTATGGGAGGAGGGCTAATGCGTGCTTAACACGTCGTGTCGTCAGGTTCCTGCTGAGTGACGTGGCCATGTGGGGCATCCTCAAGTACTTCGTCAACCATCAGGTGGCGCTCACCACCACCAAGAAGAAGGACAAGGCCACCTACAACAAGCTTGGCCAGGTCTAAGTGACCACCGGCCGTGCTCCCTGTGTACTGTCATTTTTTTACCAACGTTTTTTACTACACCACAACTTGCTGCTCTTCCTCTGCGATGTTGCTTCTCGACTATGACAGCTCCACGCACCAGCAAGAGTGGTTATCCAAGACATGTTAAAGTAGCGGGCTGCTGTCCTATTTTGGAAATAAGGTGGATTTTGTTAAGCCCGCTTCAGGACACACGGGACCGGTCGGGAAAGGCAGGGAATGGTGAAGAAGAAAAGGAAGAGGAGGGTGTTGGTGTGCAGCTTGGGAGCTCCAGTGATGACGAGTGCGGTGGTGGGGGCGCTGCAAACACTTTAGAGCCCCACGCCGCCTCGCAGCTGCGCTTGACGCTACGCAGTGCCGGGAATGCGAGCATCCATCGGTCAAGCATCTGCATGTTTCGTTTGGTTTGGTTTGGAGCGTAAGAGTGCATTCAGCAACAAAACTAAGGCCAATGGGTGGCGGTACCCGGAGCAGTCGCTGCATTGATTCGGCCTCGGGCATCTCCTGAAATACGTCCATCACAGAAGACAGACTCCCATTGCTGTCCACATACGCGCATACCCGTCAGAATACGCAATCACACACAAAGAGAGATTGAGGTTGAGACGTCTGACCTGCCGTAGATGCTGGCCGGCAGAGAGCCCACGCGAAGGAATTCCTTTGCCCATCGCAGCGCCATCTGGGGCTGGGTCGGGATTTTGGTCGGTGAGTGTGCGGGTTGGTTTTGGCCCGATAGTCGGTTGCTGGCCACTGCGGTGCAGGTGTACCTGACTGAGGTTGCGCCAGCATTCGGCGCGCAGGCTGTAGAGGTACAGCAGGAGGGACACGTAGACCGAATCCGGGAAATCCTGATTGCCTGGTGGGAAAAGACACAATAAGAAGAGGATAATAACCAAAAAACGGAAGATGAACAAACAAAAATTAAAAAATATAACGAAAATTAAAATAAAAACAAAATAAAAAACGCACCGCCTGACTCGCTGTAGTACTGGTGAAACTGGGTCTCCATGCGGTCCATGAGGTCGAGTAAGTCGTGCAGCGTGTCATGGATGCCCGACACTCTGTCCAGCCGTCCCTCGCGCTTGACTTTGTCCAGTTGCTGCCTCGCCAACTTGACCCCTGTCGTACGCCTCCGCGCCGTCAGCACGTCATTCACCGTGCGTGCGTGCGTGCGGTGAGCACACAGCGCGCGTGCGACGCGGTGAAGTGCGAACCCAGCACGGCCTGTAGAATGATGCGGCCGCTGTAGGTAATGCGGGAGAGCGCGCTAGGCGAAATGGGGATGATCTCTTGGCCACGCCGGCTCAGCGAAAACAGCGGATCGTAGCGGTGTCGCTCCATCTGAGCGTACTCCCTGATGATTTGCACGCACGCACTCACACGTCAGGTGAATGGCGTGGATTGCCCCCCTCTCCTCTCCCCCAAATTAGATCGAACCTGTGCAGCTGGGCCGTGGCCTCTTCCGAGTTGCTGTCCACCTGTGCCAGGATGAGCAAACAGCGCAGGTACACGTCGCTGTTCTGTGTTTGTGTTGTGTGTGTGTGTGTGTGTGTGTGTGTGTGTGTGTGTGTGTGTGTGTGTGTGTGTGTGTGTGTGTGGTAAGCACAGAGCACAGCTATACTCATCGTGATGACGAAGCGTTGGAGGAGTTGGGTGGGGCGTAACCTGGGCGCCGATCTGTTGGCACAGGGTGGTGGCCATCTTGAGGAAATAGAGGTGCTGACCGCCCGCCTCGCCCAGCTCGTCGCGGCCCAGACGGCCGTCGAGATAGGCCATCGCCGTCAATGCCTGCGAGACATCACACAGAATGAGAAAGATGATGACGTGAAAGACGACCAATAAGGGAAGCTTGTGTGGTGGACCTGTGCGATGGCGTATTCGGTTTGGTCGAAGAGGTAGCTGAGCTCTTCGCGGGCCTTCATTCGGAACTCGACGGCCAAGGGGATGTGGCCCGCCAGGATCGCGCCTAGTTAGGTTTAGAGAAATAATTTGGTTATTTAATAATTTTAAAATGGAAATAAAGTAATAAATCAAAATTGGAGCACGAACCGAGCGAGAGGCCGATGTAGACGCTGAGTGAGAGCGGAGTTCCCCTCTCGCCTTTCCCCGACAGCACCGCCTGCAGAAAAGAACGAAAGCGGTCAACGAAGAACGAAGACAACGCAATGCGAGAGGTGGTGTAGACCCTACTTTGATGCTGTCCTCGAGCAGACACGCAGGGTCGAGCGGGATGATGGACCACAGGTTGCTGCGGTAGGCGTGGAGGTGGTTCATGGTGATGGCGAAGAGGTGGAGGTCGTGCGCGACGGTCAGCGGCCACTCCCGACGCTGCTCCTGTCCTCGTCGTTGCTGCGCGGGGGGCGGCTGCGCAGGGCGGGGTTCGATGTGGTGGTGGTGGCTGCCGTCCGTGGGCCGATGCGCCGCGTGGGGCCATGGCGATGCCGCGCCAGCGCTCGCGGCAGGTTTGTTGTCGACTTGAGCGTGGCGCTCAGCATCGCCGCAGCTGCTCATGAAGAGCTGCAGCAGAGCGTGCATCTGTTGTTCCTCGTCTGTCGACGTCGACGTCGGTGTCGAGGTCGAAGTGGAAATGGTGGCCGCCGTTGCGTTCAGGGAGAAGGGAGAAACGGTGGGCGGCGTGGTGGCCGACATGGGCGAATGCCAGCGCGACGCGGATGGCACGACCGGGTCGGATTCCGCGGCTCTGATTTCCTTCCCACTCACCTCTGTCGCCATAGCCCATGTCAGTTCATCAAAAGCTCGCACGCACACGCACACGCATGTATGCACACACACACACACACACACACACACACACACACACACACACACACACACACACACACACACACAACCCCTGCCTGTGCATAGCCACGCACACGCACACGCACACACTCACACTCACACATGGCAGAATGAGAGAGAGAGGCGCACCGAGCAGCGGCTCGGCGCGATCGATTGGCTTGGCGGTGGTAGTGGAACGCTTGGGCAGGACGAAGGGCGGAGCGGGTGAGGGCAGCAGCAGCGGATACACCGGCGTCGAAGAAGCGGCGGGGGACCAGCCGTCGACGTCGCGTTCGAACGTGTGCTTCTTTTTCGACCGCGGGCGGCGTCGCGTGATGGTGCGCCGCGTGAGGAACGAGAGGCCCGCGCCGACTCCGATCTGGGACAGAGTCGAGTAGACCTCGGCCTTGCTCGCCGCGTGCGCAAACGCGAGCGGTGCTTCTCCCTCGCCTCTGTCCTCCTCCCCCTCCTCTTCCTCCTCCCCCTCCCTTTTCTTTGTCGTCATCGTCGTCTTTTCCATCGTCATGCCCTCTTCTCCGACGTCGTGTGAGGGTGACGAGCAAGATGATGTGCTCATGGAGGGAGACGAAGACGAAGAAGAAGAAGAAGGAGAAGCTGTGCGAGGGTCTCCCGAGTCAAGCTCTACCTGGCCAACGTCGACATCATAGCCACCGGCGGTGTCTCGCTCGATCGGGTGGCCCGGCGACAGAGAGGCCGAGGTCGAGTTGGGCGCCGGTGGGGCATGTGCGTAGTAGTCGTACAGGAGCGACGCGAGCGATCCGGGTTTTCCGTCGAGGCCAGCTTCGCCGCGGAGGGCCGCGGGTGGCGGCGGGCGCTTCGTTCTTTCCGTGCAACCACTCGCCTTTTGCATTCGTTCTTTTGCGCTAAAGAACGAAAGAGAAAAAGGGGAGGTACCAAAAGAACGAAAGAGGGGGGGGGATGAATGTTAGGTTACACAGAGTATAGTGGATGGAGGCACACTGTGCAGGTGGACGTCAAGACTAGCAAGATTCTGAGTGTCTTGAGGATTTTGAAGGACGGCTTGGATGGAGAGGAAACGCACGGGTCTTCGGTCATCTTTCAGTTTGATGATGCGTGCTCCTTCTCGCTGAGGACAGCTGTGCTCAGTTTTCAGGCCAGCAGCTACAACGACCCGGGACTCAAGCGGGTGTTCACTATTTAGTCGGCCGGGAAAAGGCCGTTTTCTCTGCCTTCCCGACCAGAACCAATGAGCTGATCTGGCGACGCGTACTGACAAATAAAATGCCGGCTTGTCAACTGCGCAGTTCACGTTTGGTAATTATTAATTATTTCATTTTACTTTGGGAAGTAAATGGGGAAAAATAGATAAATAGGTAAGTGGTGGGTCGGTGGGTGTCGGTTCACTTCTTGAACTCCTTGATGAGGTTGGTAAAGATGACCTTCCTCGTGACCTTCATCTTGCTGATGAACGCCGGCGCATGATACGCCGCGTTCTCGGCATTAATCACTGCCCATCATCACCACCGCCAACCAACCACAGATATTAGGAGCCTAAAAGGCAAAGACAGAGCAAAGCAAGCCTTGGACGGCGGCCGGGGTGCGCACGTTTGTGGAGGAACATCTGCGTGAACTCGGGGCCAGCGGCGAACACGGGCGGGTCGGGCAGGTAGGGCGAGATGGGCGCCACGCCCTCCTTGGTCACCACCTCGATCCTGAGCGCCCCCCACCCAGCGCGCACGGTGAGTCGAGCGAGAGAGCGAGCGTGCGTGCGAGAGGCGGGACACACGTACCGGTAGTAGGTCTCCTTCTTGTCGCCCCGGTCGGCGGGGAGGAATTCAGGGTTGGTCTCCTCGCGCACCACAAACCACACGTCTGCGCACACGTCGCAATGGAGGAGGAGAGGGGGGATTCGATGGTGAGCGAACAAAAGAACGAAGAAAAGAGGGGAGGGGGGGAGGCGAGCAAACGAAAGAGAGAATCGAGAAGGGAGAGGGAGGAAGGGGCGTGGTTACGGTTGAATTCGGAGGCGATGCAGGTGGGATCGAAGATGGTCTCGCCCGCTTGGAACACGATCACCACCACGTCGTTGCCCAGGTGTCGCTTGCGCTCCAGCTGCAAAAACAAATGAAAGTTAAATAATTAATACTTAATAATTATTAATAAAATTACAAACACTCAAGCAGGTGAGGGAGTTGTGGCGATCGGCTTCGCAGAAGAGGCGGCACCTGTTGGACGTCCTTCTTGGAGTGAGGAAGGAGAGTGGACACGTGGTACATGATCTCGTAGGGCCGGTCGGGCACGTCGGATGGCAGCTCGGCAAACACCGAATGCTCGCCCGTCTTACCGCCTGGACGAGACCCTGTCAGGCTCGCGCGCAGGGCAAAAAATAGCGCGAAGGAGGAGGAAGGAGGCGCACGCGCAACGTCGAGGCCGCCGTCGTATTTCTTCCACCCTTTGAGCGGAATCTTCTCGCCGATCGACTCCAGGAATTTGTCGAACTTGATGCTGCTCATGTCTGCCCAAAGGCCAAAAGGCGCGTGAGCGTGTGCGATGTGTGGTGTGTGTGGTGAGGTGTGTGTGTGATGCGTCCAAGCGCGTGCGTACTGTTGGCGAACATATCGTTCTCCTTTGTCTGGCCTTGGCGGCAGAAGAGGACGCCAAACTTGTACCTATATACATGCTGCCATTGCCGTTTGTTGTTGTTGTTGTTGTTGTTGTTGTTGTTGTTGTTGTTTTGTGTTGGCGAGGAGGAGGAGAGGTGAGCTGCGGGTTCAACGAATCCCAGTCGTCGGAGTTGAGTGGCGGTCGTACGCAGCCCTCCTCGAATTTGAGGAGTTCCTTGTGGAGCTTCGTGTTGGCTATCAACTTGATCGCGTCGACTACGATCCGCTTGTCCACTGCGTGTAAACGCCACCGCCGCCACCACCATCGCCCAACCGCACGTGTCAGCCCACGTCATGGACGACTCAGGTTGGAGCTGGCCAGGCGTGGGACTCCGTGTACCGTAGGGGATGATCTCCTTGCGCCCGGCGCTGGCGGGCAGGTCCTTGAGCGGGATCAGGAGCCGCTCCACCGCCTGCGTCGATGTCGACACCACCACCCACCACCACCACCACCACCACCACCACCACCACCACCACCACCACCACCACCACCACCACCACCACCACCGATCGACATAGCCACAACGCATCGATTCAGCCCCGCACTCGTTCGACCTCGCGGAGAGTGGATTGGGGGAGGGAGGGAGTACCTTCTCCGAGCGGTAGAGCACGCGCCAGGCGGTCTTCTCGCGAACGGCGGAGATGATGATGGGACCCAGCGCCGGATCCATCCCGCAGAAGTTCTTGTGGTCTGGTTGGAGGAGGTGGAGCAGAGGGGGAGGTGAGACCGTCGCAACGCGTTTCAACGTTGAGCGCCAACAGGTCGCGTGCGACCGTACCTTTGCCCATGAAGTAGTCCCTGTACCAGGCGATGTTGTGGTCGGCGTTCTCCACCTCGTATCGCACGTCCTCCTGTCGACACAAGTCGCGGTCAGCTCGACGAACGCGCGCAGGTGTGAATGCTTGGAATGCGTACCGAGTGATACTTGGCGTTGATGACTCGGGCCTGTCCCCGTTCCACTTGGTAGCCGGGCACGTCCAGCGCGAGCTTCACGATCTGCTTTGAGACGAGTGGGAGGGGAGGGAGGGGAGTGAGTTTGTTGTCGACAGAGTCGCGTGGCAGTGGGCACCTTGACGTTGTTTTCGGCGGCCTTCTTGCGGGCCTCCTCCTCCTCTTCGAGCCGCTTCGCGGCGGCCTCCTCTTCGGCGAGGCGTCGCTCCTGGTAGAGCCGCTCCCGTTCGACTCGGCTCAGTCGCGTGTCTTCTTTCTCCTTGCCAAAGTTCAGGATCTCCTTCACCACTGCATTCATTGAGCCACAACACACACGGTAGGCGTTAGTACAACAAAGAATGAAAAGCGGCAGCAGAGGGAGAAAAAAGAACGAAATGCGAAGAGGGAGTGACGGTACTGAGGAGGAAGGCCGATTCGACGTTCTCGCCGGTTTCGCTGGAGGCCTCGGTGAAGGCCGACTTCCAATCAAAGGCCAACTTCTTGCCGTCCGAGGTCAGCACCTCTCGCTGGTCCTCCTGGTCCACTGACGGAGGAGGCGATCATAGCACACACACACACACACACACACACACACACACACACACACACACACACACACACACACACACACACACACACGGAGAGGGAGGAAGCGGGGGCAGGGAGTGAGAATCGAGTCAGATCCAGCGATGTTGATTGGCGGGCGAGGCTTACTCTGCGTGCCGACGATGCACATGGGCACCGCGCGAGCGTCCTTGGCCTTGAGGATGCGCTCCTTGTAGTTGCTCAGCATAGCTGGAGGGGGAGAGAGTGAGAGACAAGAGCAGCAGACCGCAGTTGACAACAAAGTCGTCAGTCACAGAGAGCGGCAGCGAGCGCGGCGATCGGCGGTCGATAGGCAGGGCGCATACCGAACGTGCCGGCGTCTGCGATGTTGTAGACCATCATGAAGCCATCGCCCCAGGCCAGCCACTGTCCGCCAACGCATTATTCGTGGTTTCACCGGTCGCGTTGGCGAGTGAGAAACGGCCATTGGGGAAAGGGAAGGGGGAGGCGAGCGTTCGCACGTTGGGGTAGAATTCGCTGTAGAGGGCGAGGTCGCCCGAGATGTCGCGAATCTTTAGCGTGTACTGCTTGTCGTTGACGGTGATCATGTGGATGTGATCGTCCTCTGTGTCATCGTGGCCCACGGCGTCAAAAAATGAAAATAAAACGTATAAAATAAATGAAAAAGAAAATGAAAATGAAATGGGCCATTTGGCTGAAGTGCGTACGGATGGTGGGGTCTTCCACGTCAATGAATTCGTCGAGTCGCAGGCGAGTCACCAAACACGACTTGCCGCACTGGGCCCCGGCCATTACGATACGGATGACGTCATCATCGCCCTTGGGCTTGACCCCGCTGGCAATGGGAAAACACGGTGTCGGCCAACAGTCGCGCAAACAAGCAAGACGACCATGCACACGACACCTCGCACAAGTGCATCGACGACGATGGCGGGCGGATACCTCTTGGACTCTTCCTTGTCCTTGCCTTCCTTCTCCTTGCCCTTGCGCGCCTTGCGCTGCTCCTGGGCCTCCTTCTTGTAAAGCTTGTTGCGCGAGGCGTTGAATTTGCGCATGGCCTCGAGATCGGCCTCGGTCGGCTGCAGGACCGACAGCAGGAGCTGCTCGCGATTGGCCGCCTCGCGCCCGCCCGAGCCCTTGGAGTCGAGCGCCGCCATCTCGCCGCTGGCCCCGCCGGCCGAGCGCGGACTTAGCGGCGCCTACAGACATCGCACATAGGAGTTAAAAAATATCAAACAAATAAATAAACAGCCAATGGTGGCGAGGCGTACAGGGAAGATGGCGGGGCGGAGGCGGATCATGTTGGCGACGACGTCGTTCATCGCGAGTACGGGGAGCGTCTGTTGCGGCACATGAAGAAAAGGGTGAGCTGGGCTGCGCTGCGCTGAGGCCATTGGTGGAACAACAATACAAGGTAACGAGCGCGGTGCAACCAATGGGAGAAGTGGAAATGATAAAAGGTTTCGGCAATTCAAAGAATGTTCGGTGTGGCGATGCGCAGAGGAAAGAAGATGTGGGGAGGGAGGACAGATGGCTGACCTGCTCGTCCCAGAAGACGTTGGGGCCCCACACGATGCCGAGGTTGGTCGGGCTCATCTTGTTGACGTCGGCCTGGAGCGAGATCTCGTGCAGGAAGTAAACAATCTCGCGCCACAGGTCGAGGTTGTGCGGCGGCAGCTGACCCAACAGCCGCCGCAGCTCTTCGGCCATCATGCTCTCATCGTCCTTGAGCCCCACTGTCCAATCAGAACAAATTAGAAAAATAAAAATCAAAAATAAATAAATAAATAAATAAATTGGCTAGGGTAGTACATGTGGCGATCCACTGCATGGCAGGCACGGCGACGAAGAGGGGCTGGGGCAGCTCGCGGATGAGGGTCTTGACGAGCGAGGCCACTTCGTCGCGCGAGAGCAGGCTCACGTCCAGCTCTTGGCCTGCAGACCGAGTCACTCAGGGTCAGCTTAACCCACTGCGTTACC
>JANDJZ010001518.1:0-10991 GCA_027943245.1 Acanthamoeba sp. SK_2022b | reverse complement strand
ATCTCCCAATCAACCTCCCAATCAACCTACCAACCTACAATCAACCTCCCAACCAACTCCCCAACCAACCAATCAACCTCCCAACCTCCCAATCAACTCCCCAACCTCCCAATCAACCTCCCAACCAACTCCCCAACACCCAATCAACCACCCAATCAACCTCCCAATCAACCTCCCAACCTCCCAATCAACCACCCAATCAACCTCCCAACCTCCCAATCAACCACCCAACCTACCAATCAACCTCCCAACCTCCCAATCAACCTCCCTATTCTCCGGTTACCAATCAACCAACCCACCTAGGGTAATGAGTTGTGCTGAATTGAGGGCAAAACAAACAAAAATTGTACTTGTTCAGATAGCTGGAAGCGTTCTAACCGGGCCAAACGACGCCTCGCAACGTGGGCAACACGATGGCATGGTCAGATTTGCGCAAAAAACGATCAGGGTGGGGGGTTGTTCTGAAATGAGGGCAAAGCAAACAAAAATTGTGGTTTGACTCGCTTGTTCAGATAGCTGGAAGCGTTCTAACCGGGCCAAATGACGCCTCGCAACGTGGGCAACACGATGGCATGGTCAGATTTGCTCAAAACTGACATCTGGATTGGAGACTGGGCCGATATCGTCCCTAAACACAAAGATTGTGGTTTTTCTCGCTTGTACTGATAGCTAGAAGCGTTCTAACCGGGCCAAACGACGCCTCTCAACGTGGGCAACACGATAGCATGGTCAGATAGGCCAAAAGCTTGCAGCAAAAATTCGAGGATTGAAAATTGGGTTGAAATCGGACCTAAAAACAAAGAATGTGGTTTTTCTCGCTTGTATGGATAGCAAGAAGCGTGCTAACCGGGCCAAACGACGCCTCTCGGCCTGGACAACACGACCGTGTATAGGAATCCAGAAATCATGGTAACCTAGGAAACGCATATGGTAACCTAGGAAACGCCTCTGGTAACCTAGGAGACACGTGTAACCTGGGTGACGAAATTTCTTTTTATTTTCCTTTGAATTTCTTTTAAATTTCTTTTTATTTTCTTTTTATTTTCTTTTTATTTTCTTTTTATTTTCTTTTTGTTTTAATTTGAATTTCTTTTTGTTTTCTTTTAAATTTCTTTTAAATTTCTTTTTGTTTTCATTTTAATTTCTTTTGAATTTCTTTTTCTTTTCTTTTAAATTTTCTTTTTAATTTCCTTTGAATTTCTTTTTGTTTTCTTTTTGTTTTCTTTTGAATTTCTTTTTATTTTCTTTTTAGTTTCTTTTTAATTTCTTTTGAATTTCTGTTGGATTTCTTTAAAATTTCTTTTTAATTTCTTTTGATTTTCTTTTGATTTTCTTTTGAATTTCTTTTTGTTTTCTTTTGCATTTCTTTTTGTTTTCATTTGAATTTCTTTTTGTTTTCTTTTTGTTTTCTTTTAAAATTTCTTTTTGTTTTCTTTGTTTTCTTTTAATTTTCTTTTTTCTTTTTAATTTCTTTTGAATTTCTTTTTATTTTCTTTTTATTTTCTTTTTGTTTCTTTTGATTTTCTTTTTAATTTCTTTTGAATTTCCTTTTAATTTCTTTTGAATTTCTTTTTGTTTTCGTTTGATTTTCTTTTTGTTTTCTTTTGATTTTCTTTTAATTTTCTTTTTATTTTCTTTTGCATTTCTTTTGCATTTCTTTTTGTTTTCTTTTGAATTTCTTTTGAATTTCTTTTTGTTTTCTTTTGATTTTCTTTTGAATTTCTTTTTGTTTTCTTTTGAATTTCTTTTGAATTTCTTTTGAATTTCCTTTGAATTTCTTTTGAGTTTCTTTTTGTTTTCTTTTTATTTTCTTTTTTTTTCTGTTTGAATTTATTTCGAATTTCTTCTATTTTTTATATTTTTGTTAGAGTTTATTACTACCATCACCCCCATCACCACACCATCACCGTCACACACCATCACACCACAACACCATCACCATCACCACACCATCACATCACCATCACCATCACCATCACCATCACTATCACCATCACCACACCATCACACCACCACACCATCACACCATCACCACAACACCATCACAACACCATCACCATCACCATCACCACCACCATCACACCATCACAACAACAGCACCACAACACCATCACCACCACAACCACCATCACCACCACAACACCATCACAACAACAGCACCACAACACCACACCATCACCACACCATCACCACACCATCACAACTCCATCACCACACCACCACCACACCATCACCACCACCACAACACCATCACCACAACACCATCACAACACCATCACCACAACACCATCACAACACCATCACCACACCATCATAACACCACCACCATCACCAAAACAGCACAATACCACCACACCAGCACCACAACTCCACCACAACAACTCCACAACACCACACCACTACATCATCACCACAACATCACCACCTCATCACCACATCACCACCACAACACACCACCACAGCATCACCACACCACCACAGCACCACAACCACAACCACAACCACAACCACAACCACAACCACAACCACAACCACAACCACAACCACAACCAACACAACACCAGCACCACACCATCACAACGCCACCACAACATCACCACACCAGCACAACACACCAGTATAACACCATCACAACACCAGCACAACACCATCACAACACCTTCACAACACCATCACAACACCACACCATCACCACCAGCACATCACCATCACAACATCACCACAACTCCATCACAACACCACCACAACACCATCACCACCACATCGCCACAACATCACCATAACACCACCACCACATCACCACAACATGGCCACAACTTGACCCACAACATGCCCTACAACATGGCCACAACGTTGCCCCACAACACCCCCTACATGACCCCACAACATGGCCACAACATGTCCCACAACATCCCCTACATGACCCCTACATGACTCACAACATGCCCACAACATGCCCTCAACATGCCCAACATGACCTACATGACCTACACAACATGCCCCACAGCACACAATACCCTCTCAACTCCTATGTAACCTTTATGCAACTCGTATGTAACCCCTATGCAACACCATTTGAAACCCCTTGTGCCACTCCTATGTAACCTCTATGTAACCACAATGCAACCCCTTTACAACTCCTATGTAACCCTGATGTACAACTACACCACACCATCACAACACCATCACCACACCATCACACCACCATCACCACACCACCATCACACCATCACAACACCATCACCATCACCACACCACCATCATAACACCATCACACCACCATCACAACACCATCACACCACCATCACAACACCATCACAACACCATCACCACACCATCAGCACAACACCATCACCACACCATCACAACACCATCACCACACCATCAGCACAACACCATCACCACACCATCACAACACCATCACCACACCATCACCACACCATCATAACACCATCACTCCACCATCACCACACCATCATAACACCATCACCACACCATCACAGCACCATCATAACACCCTCACACCACCATCATAACACCATCACCACACCATCATAACACCACAATCACACCATCACCACACACAACAACATCACAACAATCACACCATCACACCATCATCACCACACCATCATCACCACACCATCATCACACCATCACCACACCATCATAACACCATCATAACACCACAATCACACCATCACCACACACAACAACATCACAACACCATCACACCACCATCACCACACCATCATAACACCACCACCAGCATCAACCACAACATCACCACAACAGCACCACAACAGCACCACAACATCACCACATTAACTACATCATCACCACATCACCAGAACAGCACCACAACAACAGCACCACAACATCACCACATCACAATCACAACACAACCACAACAGCACCACCACATCACCACAATATCACCACAACACCACATAATCACCACAACACCTCCACATTAACACACAACACCAGCACCAGACCATCTCCACAACACCACCAAAGCACAACAACAAAGCACCACAACAACACCACCACAATATCACCACCCAACCATCAACAACATCAACACACTACCACACCACAACCACCACACTGCCACACCGCCACCACCACAACAACACCACCACTACACCACCACTACACCACCACAACAACACCACTACAACACCACAAAAATATCACCACCACAGCATCATCACAACATCAACACAACATCACCACAACATCACCATCACAGCAACACCACAACAACACAACAACACCACCAGCACACCACCACAACACCACCACAACACCACAACAACACCACAACAACACCACCACAACACCATCGCAACATCACCACACCACCACAACACCACAATACCACCACAACACCACCACAACACCACCACAACACCACCACAACACCATCACAACACCACCACAACACCACCACCACACCACCACAACACCACCACAACACCATCACCACACCATCACCACCACAACACCAGCATCACCACCCGCCACTGCACCACCACCACCACCACCACCACAACATCACCACAACATCATCACAACTTCACCACACCACCACATAAGCACCACTTATACACAACATCACCACAACATATACTCAACACCACCACAACATCACCACAACAACACAGCAACGGCACCACAACAGCAGCACCACCATCACCACCATACAACCACCACATCATCCCACCATCACTACAACATCACAACAACACTACAACAATATAAAAGTAATACCACACCATCACCACAACAACCTCACAACATCAACACCACAACCAATTGGGTGGTATTGTGCAAATGTGTTGTTATGGTGTTGTGGGGATGTTATGGTGATGGTTTTGATGTTGTTGTAGTGTTGTGGTGGTGTAGTGTGGTGATGATGTGGTGTGTTGTGATGGTTGTTGTGGTGAGGTTGTGGGGGTGTGTAACCACAACATCACAACACCACCACACCACACTGCAACACAACATCACCACACACTACAACCCACACCACCACAACACACCATCACTACACCACCACAACACTACATCACCATAACACCACCACAACATCACCCAACACCACACTAGCACAACCTAAACACATTTAAAAAAACTATCATAAACACACACCACACCACCCCAATATCAAGACACAACCACTGCACCACCACCACAACAACACCAGCACCGCCACCACAACAACACCACCACAACACAACCACACCACACCACAACCACCTCTACAACACAGCCACACCACCACCACAATACCATCACCACTACAACACCACCACCACATCACTACATCATCACCACAACATCACAACACCACCAATCACATTACCTCATCACCACCACAACTTCACAACACCACCACAGCACTACAACAGCACAACCACAACTCCACACCACAACACCACAACACCACCCCGATATCACCACACCACACCACCACACCAACATCATCACAGCATCATCACCACAACACCACAACAGTACCACAACACCACAACACCACAACCACATCATCACACTATCATCACAACCACACCACAACAACACAACCCCACAACACCAATACAACATCATCACAACAACACCACAACAACACCACAACCCCACAACACCACTACAACATCAGCACAACACCACCACAACACCACAACACCCCACACCACCACAACACCACAACACCACCACACCACTACAACATCAGCACACCACGACATGACATCACCACAACATCACCACAACCCCAGCACAACAAACCAAAACAACACCATAACTCAACCACAACATCACCACATCATCACCACCACAACATCACAACAACATCAAACCAACATCACAACGCCACAACAGCAACACCACAACAAC
This sequence comes from Acanthamoeba sp. SK_2022b, assembly GCA_027943245.1. Lineage (NCBI taxonomy): Eukaryota > Discosea > Longamoebia > Acanthamoebidae > Acanthamoeba > Acanthamoeba sp. SK_2022b. The sequence goes on along the minus strand of JANDJZ010001518.1, from coordinate 5,087 downwards.
ACCACCACAACAACACCACCACAACACCATCACCACATCACAACACCATCACAATATCACCACAACTCCACACCACCACAACAACTCCACAACCACACCATCACACCACACCACCACATCACCACATCACCATCACCACATCAATATCACCACATCAATATCACATCACCAGTACAATACCACCACAACACCACCACAACACCACAACATCACCATCACAATACCACCACACCATCACTACACACAACCACCACCACAACTTCACCACACCATCACCATAACAGCAACACCACAACAATCACCACAACATCACCACAATACCACAACATCACCACCACCACCACCTGACCACCACCACCACCACCACCACCACCTGACCCACACCACCACAACACCACCACAACAACACCACAACATCACCACTACACTACCACACCACCACCACAACAACCCCTATGTAACCTGTGTGTAGCACCATCACCACAATACATCACTACAACACCACCACAACACTGCATCACCACCACACCACCGTCACAACAGCAACAGTACCACAACAACACCACAACAACACCACAACACCAGACCAACATCACCAGAAGATTACTGCATCACTACAACACCTCCACACCTTAACCAAAAAACTATACCACCAGCAAGAACACCACACCATACCACAACATCGCTTTTACAACTTTGGTGATGGTGTGGTTGTGTGGTGGTGTTTTGTGGTGTGATGGAGTGGTGGTAGTAGTGTTGTGGTGTTGTGGTGGTGGTGTTGTGGTGTTGTGGTGGTGGTGTTGTGGTGGTGTTGTGGTAGTGTGGTTGTGTGATGCTGGTGTTGTGTTGTGGTGGTGTTGTGGTGGTGGTGTTGGTGGTGGTGTTGTGGTGGTGTTGTGGTGGTGGTGGTGGTGGGTGGTGGTGGTGGGTGGTGGGTGGTGGTGGGGATGTTGTGGTGATGCGTGGTGGTGTTGCTGTATAGTGGTTTGGTGGTTTGGTGGTGTGGTGTTGTTGGTGGAATGGTGCTGTGGTGCTGTGGTGCTGTGGTGTTGTAGTGGTGTTGTTGTGGTTATTGGTGGTTGTGATGGTGCGGTAGTGGTGTTGTGGTGCTAGTGTTGTGGTGGTGGTGTTGTGGTGTGGTTGTGGTGGTGGTGGTGTTGTGATGTGGTTGTGGTGCTGTTGTGGTGAGGAGGTGTTGTGGTGATGTGGAGATATTGCAGTGTTGTGGTGTTGCGGTGATGTTGTGGTGTTGTTGAGTGATGTGGAGATGTTGCAGTGTTGTGGTGTTGTTGTGGTGATTTGGAGATGTTGCAGTGTTGTGGTTGTGATGTTGTGGTGATGTTGTGGTGTTGTTGTGGTGATGTTGCAGTGTTGTGGTGTTGTGGTGATGTTGTGGTTATGTTGTGGTGATGGGTGGTGTGGTGTTGTGGGGATGTTGTGGTGGTGTAGTGGTGGTGTTATGGTAATGATGGTGATGTTTTGGTGTTGTTGAGATGATGGCCCAGTGGTCAGGTGGTGGTGTTGTGGTGATGTGGTGCTGTTGTGGTGATATGCTGGTGATGTGGTGGTGATGTGGTGGTGGTATGGTGGTGATGTGGTGGTGGTGGTCAGGTGGTGCTGGTGGTCAGGCGAAACCTCACCACACCATCACCACACCATCACCACAACACCACCACAACATTACTACACCATCCCCACACCACAATTGTAGTGTTGGGTTGTTGGGTTGTTGGGTTGTTGTTGTGGTGTTATTATGGAGGAGTTATGGTATTGTGGTGGAATTGTAGAGTGGTGATGGTGGTGATGGTTTGGTGATTGGTGTTGTTGCGCAGGTTTGTGGTAATGGTGTGGTGATGTTGTGGTGGTGTGGTCGGGTTGTGGGGTTGGTGTGGTGTTGTTGTGGTGATGGTGGTGTTGTTGATGTTGTTGTGGTGATGTTGGAGGTGATAGTGGTGGTGTTGTGGTGATGTTGTGGTGGTGGTGATGTGATGTTGTGGTGCTGTTGTGGTGTTGTTGTGGTCTTGGTGTGGTGGTGTTGTGGGGTGGTGGTGGTGGTGGTGGTGTGGTGTTGCTATGATGTGATTATGGTGTTGTAGTGTTGTGGTAATGTGGTGTCCAGGTGTTGTGAGTGTTGTTTGTTGGTTGTGGTGGTGGTGTTATTGTGGTGGTGATGTTGTGGTGCTGTTGTGGTGTTGTGTTGTGGTGGTGTTGTGGTGGTGGTGTGGTGATGTTGTGGTGTTGTGATGGTGTTGTGATGGTGTGGTGGTGTAGTGGTGGTGTATGTTGTGTGTTGTCACCACCGCACCACACCACACCACACCACACCACACCACACCACACCACACCACCACAACATCACACCCACACCATCACCACACAACAACTTCCAGCACAACATCACCACTCCACACCACCACAACACCATCACTACAACATCACCACAACACCATCACCACACCATCACAACACCATCACAACACCATCACAACACCAGCACCACACCATCACCATCACCACACCACACCATCACCACAACACCATCACAACACTATCACCATATCACCACCACCACAGCATCACAACAACACCACCACCACCACACCATCACAACACCACACCACCACACCATCACCATCACACCATCACAACACCACACCACCACACCATCACCACCACACCATCACAACACCACACCACCACACCATCACACCATCACAACACCACACCACCACACCATCACAACACCACACCATCACAACACCACACCACCACACCATCACCACCACACCATCACAACACCACACCACCACACCACACCATCACCACAACACCACACCATCAACACCATCACCACAACACCATCACCACACATCACAACAACGCCATCACCACAACACACCAACACCACAACATCACCACAATTCACACCACACCACCACACTACATCATCACCACAACATCACCACCACCACCAAAACATTACCACCACACCACATCATCACCAAAACATCACCACAACACCACACCACAACACCACCACCATAACACCACCCCCATAACACCACCCCCATAACACCACAACACCACCACACCACAACACCACAACTCCACCACAACACCACCACACCACAACATCACCACAACATCACTACTGCTACTCCTCTATCTCTTCCACCACACAACCACCACAACACTACAACAACCCCACCACCACCACCACCTGACCACCACCACCACCTGACCACCGCCACCACCACCACCACCACCTGACCACCACCACCTGACCACCACCACCTGACCACCACCACCACCACCTGACCACCACCACCACCAATCTGACCCACCACCTGACCACCACCACCTGACCACCACCTGACCACCAATTGACCTGACCACCACCACCTGACCACCACCACCTGACCACCACCACCTGACCACCACCACCACCTCACCACCTGACCACCACCTCACCACCTCACCACCAGCACTCACCTCACCACCACCTGGACCTCACCACCTCACCTCACTCACCACCTGACCACCTCACCACCCCTGACCACCACCACCCACCTGACCACCACCACCAATCTGACCACCACCACCACCACCACCACCACCACGACCACAACACCATCACCACAACACACACCATCACAACACCACCACATCACAACACCACCACACCATCACAACACCACCACCACACCATCACAACATCACCACATCACAACACCACCACACCATCACAACACCACCATCACCACAACACCACACCACCACCACCACACCATCACAACATCACCACATCACAACACCACCACACCATCACAACACCACCATCACCACAACACCACACCACCATCACCACACCACCAACACCACACCACCATCACCACAACACCATCACCACAACACCATCACCACACCACCATCACACCACCATCACCACAACACCATCACCACAACAGCACACTACCACAACACCACAATATTACCATACCAACACCACACCACCATCACACCCATCCCCATATCACCACAACACCATCACCACAACACCACACCACCACAACATCATCACCACACCACCACAACATCATCACCACAACACCACCACAAAACCATCCACACCACCATCACCACAACAGCATCACTACCACAACACCATCACAACACACTCACAAAACCATCTCACCACAACACCATCTCCACTCACAAAACCATCACAACACCACAACCATCACAACACCATCACCACAACACCATCAAAAGCAAACACCATCACTACAACACAACACCATCACAACATCGCAACAACACAACACCACCATCACAACACCACAACACCATTCCACCATCACAACACCATCGCAACACCATCACACCACCATCACAACACCATCACCACAACACCACCACAACACCACCATCACCACAACACCACCACAACACCACACCACACCATCATCACAACACCATCACAACACCATCACCACAACACCACACCACACCATCACAACACCACACCACCACCACACCATCACAACACCATCACAACACCATCACAACACCATCACCACAACACCACACCACCACCACACCATCACCACAACACCATCACCACAACACCACACCACCACCACACCATCACCACAACACCATCACCACAACACCACACCACCACAACACCACACCACACCACCATCATCACCACCACAACACCACACCACCACAGCACCACACCACACCACACCATCACCACACCACACCATCACCACAATCTACACCATCACAACACCACACCACACCATCACCACACCACACCATCACCACACCACACCATCACAACACCACACCACCACCATCACCACAACACCACACCACACCATCACCACACCATCACCACACCACACCATCACCACACCACACCATCACAACACCACACCACCACCATCACCACAACACCACACCACACCATCACCACACCACACCATCACCACACCACACCATCACAACACCATCACCACACCACACCATCACCACACCACACCATCACAACACCACACCACCACCACACCATCACAACA
>JANDJZ010000151.1:0-62328 GCA_027943245.1 Acanthamoeba sp. SK_2022b | reverse complement strand
GCGGCAGTGGCGGCTATGGGCAAGGCTACCCAGGTTACCCGAGCGGAGCCTCCTACGGGGCAGCGCAGTACTCGCAGTATGCGACGGCCTATCCCCAGTCGTCCTACGTTCCGGTACGCATCGCATGTTTGTTTTTTTTTTTTTTTTTTTTACGATACAAAATAATAGAAATTACATGCATGTTTTTTTTTTTACGATACAAAATAATAGAAATTATTGTGCTTCTCATTTGATATAAATAAAAATAATCTAATTTTTGTCGTGCAATCCAGTACACGGCGGTGGCGACGCCAGGAAATGCCGGCGTGGTGGCTGGCGTGCAGCGCTATCCAGGCTATGAGAACATGCAGTGGTCGTGATGCCTCATCAGGTAACACTCTCGCTCGCTCCTTGCCCAAGAACGTCATCAACAACATCATCAATTATTCGCGTGCGTCGTGCAATGAAGAAACAAAAACGTAAGAAAGGAAGTTACACTCCTTTGTCTTCGTTTCGTTCATTCAGACCATCGTGCAATGATTGGTGATGTTCAACAGTCCACAATCACTAATTGTTGGTCTCTACCCTTCTGCTCTCGAATTCTTCTCTTTGATTGCCTCTTGGACAAATTGGCGTTCCCATTCCCCTCCCCCAAGTAGAAGGTGAAGAGCAGGCCAGCCAGGGAGGAGAACAGAAATTTAAGCCGCAAGGAATAAATTGTCTTCTTCTGCTGCGAGTCCTTATGATAATTAGGGTATATTCCTGTCATACCTGCAACCTGATGTTAAAAGTAGGAGCTCGATTACCTGTCACACGGCGACCCCTTTTTCGTCGCAAGCGCGCAGTAATAACAGGCCAATAGGCCAATTACAGTCGCACGACAACCTCCTCTAAGTATACACAGCCAACACAACGCACGAGAATTATCATTACAGGCCCGCACCCATGGAAGCCCCGCACAGCCTCACTGTAGCTACGTCCGACCCGATAGTCGAGGCGGCTCGCTCGCTCTACCACCTGAAGACCATCCTTCACCAACACGGTTTGCAGTCTGAATGCGTGACCCCACGTGGCCCAGGAAGCTTCTTCGCTGCAGTCGCACGTCAGCTCAGCTACTTGGACACTTCGCTGGGCTGGTTCGGACCTCGAGATGTGGCTCTTGCCCTCAAGAACGCTCTTGGGCGTGAAGCCAATTCACGGTTTCGTAGGGTGTTGGGCCTGGGCCTCCTCCTTGAGGACACTGCCCTAGTGTCAAGGATCGCCAGCGTGTTGAAGTATCGCATCGCCGTCTACTCCTCGCGCTTCTCTGATTCTCGCGGGGTTCACGTCTTTGGAGGCGAAGGCTGTCATCCAACTCTTGTCTTGCGGTTGTGCCATTGGGCGCCCAACCACTTCGATTCGCTTCTCACGCAGGCCGATGAGTCGGCCTCGCTCAGCAAGATGAACGAGCACGCGATTTCGAGACCCAGCTTACCCGGCTGTGCGACCAGGCCAAGGACCTGCCCGAGCTGCACAACCTACTTCCGCTCTTTGAACGGGCGGTTCCGCCGCCCGTGGAGATCGATCTGCTGGGTGACACTGGCAAGGCAAGTCGTCTCTGATCAATGCCTTTTTCGGCGCCATGTTTCTCCCCGAGGGGGACTGCGGTAGACTCTCAACCACGTACACCACCCTTGTTGCCAAGTGACCTGCCTCACCCATGGCTGTTTGCCTGCCAGGCCCCTGTACGGCCTCCGTGCTTCGACTGGAATCTAGCGCTCAGGATCACTACGAGGTCGTGATCGAGTTCGTGACTTGGGAAGAGCTGCTCGAGGACTTGCGGCTCTTCCGCGACCTGAGCACAACGACAAAACTACGCGAGGGCGAGAGAAAGGCCATCAACGACCTGAGGACCAAGTGCGAGGCCCTCTTTGGGCGCTCTTTCTGGAAGAGCAATGGAAAACCCAGGAGGATTCCGGCTCCACAGCTGGAGGCAATCGCGCAAGGCGAAGGAGTGAGAGCCGAACTAAAAGATCTCCTCGCTAAGGGGTTCGTTGATGAACGCTTCAAACAGCTGGATGAGAAGTTGTACAAGCTTTTGGTGCATTCCGCGCCCTTGCTACGCCCCGGGTACCCGTTGTGGTGGCTAACGCTGTGGTTGTGGTGGGCTGTCAGGTCCAATTCACGGTAATGCCCGCAGGAGAGCAGCGAGGTGCCCGCAACAACTGGGCCATCACCAAGCAGGTGCACATCAAGGGACCCTTCCCGCATCTACCGCTCGGGATCATCGTCCTCGACCTTCCCGGCCTCAACGACGCCAACGCAAGCCGAATGCAGAAGACCAAGGAAGCCCTCAAAAAATGCCACCACGGTACACATCCCCCAAGCTCCTTGGTTGTCAGTGCATGCTTGGTCGACTGACAATGCGGATCGAATGGCTAAACCCGCGTAGTGTTCCTCGTCGACGATATTCAACACAGCTTTGGGCGGGCGTCAACCGAAGAGCTCTTCCAGGCAGTGAAGGAGCGTGGTTTCGGGCGCATGACAGCGGTGCTGACCAAGTGGGACTCCAAGATGAAGAAATGTGATGCCACGATCTTGAACAACGGACTCCGTCACAAGATGCCGGAGAGCGAGATCACGCCCGACTTCCTGCGCATCTACTCTGCCGTCAAAGCCGAGCAAGTAGTGCGGTCCAAGTTTCAGAAGCTGTTTGTGGGCCACGAGGGCAGAGCCAGGCTGGCCACGGACGAAGACAGGCAGCGCGCGGAGAAGCAAAGTTCGGCTCGAGCACAGCAGGAAGCGGCTCGCGAGGATGGCGACGACAGCTCCGGTGAAGAGGAATACTACGACGATTACGATGACGACGCTGATGACGACAGCGACGAGAACGAGGAGAATGAGGGTCGTGGAACGGTTGAGGGGAACCAGCCAGGTCGGACGCCTAGCCGGAGCGAAAACAAGGTGAGATACCTGACCGTGCTGCCCGTCAGTGCGCTGGCGTACGCCAGTCTCCAGAAGGGAAAGGCGGAGGAGGGCTTCGACCGTACCGAGTACACCGGGGTGCCTCAGATACGCCACAAGCTGCGCGCGCTTGCTCAGCAGCGGCTGGAGACGATGGAGGCCAACCTGGCAACTCTCATCTCGCGCATCGAACGCCTCCTGGGAGAGCGGGCGAGAGCTGAGTGGCCGACCGAGGATCTGCTGCTCGAGCGGCTCCGCCCGGAGGAGGTGGTTCAGATGGCACAAACCGGGCTCAAGAGGATGCTGGATCGGATCAACACCATGCTCAATAACTACAACCCACGCAACGAGGTGGCCCTCATCGCCAACCGGGGCAACTGGGACTCGCTCATCTACGGCACCCCTGCGTCCATCTGGTGCGCTATACGAGACCGCGGACAGTTCCGTTCCCGGTCCCGGGCTGTGCCGCTTCACCGCCGGGGATATATCCTCCTTAACGACGACATCGCAGAGGGCTTTGCTGGTACCGTCTTCCACCGCGTGGTTGACGTTTTCGACGACGCGGTGCCCACGGCATGCCAGTTCCTGCAGAGCAGGCTGCAGGAAGCGGTGGCCACGATCGAGGGCGAATATCCTTCACTCAAGCCTTCGCTGCAGGCAGCCGCGCAAGCGGCGTGGACGTCGTCATTGGCGGTCTTCCAAGCTAAGGTCGACCAGATCCAGGCGTCCCTCCACCCGACTGCCCTCCGCCAGCAGGTTGTGCGGGCGATGAAGCCTCTATACGACCGGTACCGAGAGATTGGTCCCTGTCCAGTTACCCCGCTGAAGGAGGCTGCCAAGGAGGCACTGTTAGCTCTCGTCGATTGCACACGCCACCAGCTCGCCCAGCTGGTGGAGCAGATCGCGTTCTTCCACGAGACGTACGAGCACCTGCGGCACTTCTTCGGTGGTGCACAGGACTCGAGCTTTCAACAGCCGCCGCACTTTGCCGATCTACTCGCTAGGTTGCGCAACCTGCCGGCCCAGTTACACACGAAAGTCTCCGTCGCCTCGGACGTGACTGCCGCACTCCCGACGCCCCCCTCTCCGCCGCCGCTCCCAGCGGCTCCGGGGCCAGCCCGCGCGGATGCCGGAGAAGGTCTCGTTGAGGTGCTCTCCAGTCCCCATGTCAGTGCATGGACATCGGTCCGTGTCGTACCTGCGCCTCGACCGCCTGTGGCTCTTCCTTCCGCGGCTGCGGTGAGACGCAGAGTAGATGATCGACCGCTTCCTCCGCTGCCGCAAGAGGACACCGATGACACGCCCACCCACGAGTATCTGTGTCGTGCGTTGCAAGCCAAGTTCGCGGCTCTGCGTCTGGTGGTTTCTGAGCCGCTCGAGGACGATGAAGACGACTCCATGTGGTGAGGCTGCGCCCCGTTTAGAGCACTTAGTTACAAGTGAAGAACGTCATCAACAACATCATCAATTATTCACGTTCGTCGTGCAATGAAGAAACAAAAACGTGAGAAAGGAAGTTACTCCTTTGTCTTCGTTTCGTTCATTCAGACCACCGTACAATGATTGGTGATGTTCGACATTCAACAATCACTAATTGTTGGTCTCTACCCTTCTGCTCTCAAATTCTTCTCCTCTTTCACCGCCTCTTGGACAAATTGGCGTTCCAACCCAGGTAGAAGGTGTTGGATTTCAGTAGGGCTGTTAATTTAACTGGTTCGGTTTTTCCGGTTAACCGGTTCAGCTGGAATGGCAAGAATCTCCTCCAAATAAAGGAAAAAAAAATCGTTAGCGTAAGAGGAAGATGGAGATAGTTGAGGAGGAGACAGCTCGCAGCGAGAAGAAGAGGAAGAAGGAGGGAGGGCGGACAAGGACAAGCCCAGTTTGGGAGCATATTGAAGAGACAAAAGAGGGAAGGGGTATGTGCAAGATCTGTTCTTTTCTCTTTGCAAAGAAATCTGGGAACTCCACCTGCAAGGCCCATCTTGAGAGGCAGCACAACCTCAACTTCAATGAGCCCAAGGTTATTGATCAAGCTCATGCAAGAGAGCTCTGGGCCAAAGTTGTGGTATGTAAGAGAGTAATGACAGATAAATAAATGAGTGAGTGAGTGAATGATCTAAGTATTGCTGAACACTGTTCCAACTAGGTCCAGAATGCACTAGCTTTCCACATTGTGGACTCCACCACCTTCCGTGAGTTCTCCAACTACATGGGCTTTGCTGCACCTTGCTGGCAGACTCTAGAGAACACACTCAAGGTGTGTGAGAAGCTAGAAGCTCCTCTCTGTGCTGAACTGTCATCATACAAGACTCTCAGTGTAAACAGGTACTTTTCTTCATCTTTATTGATGATCATGTGTTTCTAACTCTGGTTTAGTGATGGCTGGTTAGCCAAATCTTGCCAGCACTTCATTGTTGTGATAGCACATGCTATCAGTGATGATTGGAGGTGGAGATGCTTCATGCTTGGCTTCAAAGGAGTCAGAAACGGCTGAATACCTTGCAGGGCGCATCGACTCCATCCTCAGGGTATGTATATCATTCTTATGTGTCTATATCCATTGCACTTACATGTCAAATGGAAGGATTGGGGGGTTCAGCGCCAGCAGATAGGCCTATTTACAACAGATGGTGCAGCCAACATCAGGGCCACTGTTGAGAGGCGTCTTCACTATCATTGGGCCCACTGTGCTACACACATGATTGATCTGATTGTCTGCAAGGCACTGAAGAGTGAGGAGCACATCAGGAGCCTCCTTCTCAAGGTCAAGAAGATAGCCAAGCACTTCCAGGTTTGTTTTGCCTTCATTTTCAGCTTATTGAACTGATTCCATGGGCCAGAGAGTGGTGGAGCATCCACCCATCTCCCTCTACTTCATCAAGTTCCCCAAGCATCAAGGGCTTCAACTGTCTTCCAGTGAGTGGCAGGAGCTCAAGGAGGTATGTGCTTGCCTCCAGGTCTTTGCCAGCACAACTACTGTCCTCTCTTCAGAGACCAATCCTACTGCAGCCTTCATGTGGCCAATCTTCAATCATCTCAGCAACACCAACCTGGCTCTTCCTCCTCCTGCACCTGCTCCACCAACCAATTTCAACCTGGACAACCTTGCTCCATCCATCAACATCACAGCAGTCAACGAACTGATGCACAGAACCAGTGCAGCAGATCTACTTCAGCCCCCACTCTCCCCATCAGCAACCTCCAGCATCTTCTTCATGCCCACACCATCTTCCACTGGAGCACCATCTCCAGGCAGAGTTACTGATTTTTAATGATTTTTAAATGGGGCCATTCTTGGCATTCCTCCAGAACCAGTTCGTTATTGAACTGGTTCGGTTTGGCCTGAACCGAATTAACAGCCCTACTTATTATCATTAGTTCCCTCTCCTTATTTAGTAAGCCTGCCTCTTTACACTGCTACCACATCATCAATAAATCATCTTCTTTTCAACCTCCAACTGAAGGTGAAGAGCAGGCCAGCCAGGAGAAGAACAGAAATTTGAGCCAAAAGGACAATAAATTGTCTTCTTGCTCTGCTGGACCATTGGGCAAGGCAATGTTGGGAGTAGGCTTCATTCAAAAAGAACAACAGCATTATGTACAGCATTCACAGAATACTCAGTCTGTAAAAACAAGAGCGGGCGTGGGTAAGCACACGAACCAATCGAATAGTGGGAGGGTTGGGCAGTACCCCCTCGGAGACGAAGCACAAGGTCAATGACGGCGTGCTTCTGAAGGTTGTAGTCGGACAGGGTGCGGCTGTCCTCCAGCTGCTTGCCCGCGGTAATAAACCGTTGCTGGTCCACTGGTATGCCTGAAAACCAACCGGTTGGTCAAACAAGCCTGCTCAACGCCTTACTCGGTGGAGGACGTACCGTCAATGAGGCAAACCAACTGTTTTAGTTCTTCTACTGTGGTGGAGGACTCCACGTCGAGGGGCATGAAGATGCGCCCTTTGAGCACGACCGTATCGCCTTTCTCTTCAATCTTTTCCACGTTACGGGAATCGAACATGGCCTTTGCCTCCGTGTAGAGAGCCTTGTCCACCTCGTAGGTCCCGCTGAGCAACTTAACTATGAACACCAACATGGTGAAGCTTGTCCGGTTATTGTTCTCACAACTTCTGCGCTAAAGTGGTGGCCACCTTGGTGTTCAGCGAACCAATTCCAGGAACGGTTTTGCACAACAATAAATTCTTAGCAAGCAACACGCTGGTGTTGGCCGATCTGTTGCTCCGAAATATTCCTTATTATTTCACATCTGCTACACGACCTGGGCGAGGGAGCTGTCGCTGGCGGTGTCGCTGGCCATGATCAGCCGGTCCAGCGCGCACACCACCTGCTCCATGGTGGGCCGCTGATCGGGATCGGCGTGCCAGCACCGCTCCACCAGCTCGTGGAAGCCGCCACTGCTAGCGCGATCTCGCTCCAGGTGGTGGCGGCGGTGATGCCGCCCGTGATCCTTGCTGTTGTAGTGTTGCGGGTGGTCGATGGCCGGCAGCGGCGGGCGCCGGCCGGCGATCACGTCCATGGCGACCTCGAAGAAGGGCTGGCCGGCAAAGGGCAGCTGGCGCGTGAGGACCTCCCACATGACCACCCCGAACGAGTACACGTCGGCCTTCTCGTCGTAGCGATAGCGACACTCGCCATGGCCATCGTCGCCGTCGCCGTCGGCGCGGCCCTGGAACAGGAGCACCTCGGGGGCGGTCCAGCACGGCGAGCCGCAGCGGCCGGTCATGGTCTGGGTCTCCTGCTTCATGCGGGCGAAGCCGAAGCCCGACACCTTAACGTGGCTGCAGTTGTCGTCGACGAGCAGGTTCGACGACTTGAGGTGGCGGTGCAGGATCGGGTGGGGCTCGAGCGAGTGGAGGTAGTGCACGCCGAGCGCGGCCGAGTGCAGCAGCCGCAGCTTCTGCGACCAGGACAGCGGGATCGCCGGATTGGAGAGCACGCTGCGCAGGCTCCCCTGCTTCACGTACTCGGTCACGATGCACAGATTCGGTTTTTGCAGACACGCCCCTGACGGTGCATCGCCCACAGGTCAGTTTCACGACCAAAAAAAATGAAGGATGACGGTAACAACGATGACGACAAAGAAACAAAGATGACGACCACAACAACGAATACGACGACAAAGAGAATGGAAGATGACGACGATAAGAAGGAGAGTGGGAGTGAACCGATGAAGAGGACGATGTTGGGATGATGAAGGTTGGAGAGGAGGGCGACCTCGGCGCGGAAGTCGAGGAGGCGCCGCTCGGAGAGGGAGCGCGGGTGCTGCCCGAAGCGCTTGACGACGACGTCGATTCCCTTCCACCGGCCGCGGTGGACCATGGACCCGAGGGCCTCGCCCACCCTGATGTCGTCGGCCGACAGGATCCACCGGCACGCGTTGGCTGACGTCAGCACGAGCTGTTCCGTGCTGACGTCATCATCACTGTCGTCATTGCTGTCGACACCGTTGTCGCTGGCCTCGACGGCGGCGCTGCCGCGACGCGAGAGGGGAGACACTGGCCGCTGCTCCTGCAGCTGAAGGTGGTGGTGACGACCGCGAGGGCCACGCCGGTAGTGGCGCCGCGAGCTCCGGTGGTAGTGGTGTCGCCGCCGGCCCCGCCTGTCGACGTGCATGCCCACCTCCTCGCCGTCCCCGCTCTCCAACTCTTCGCCTTTGTTGTCGACATCGGCGCGCGCCTCGTGGTCGCCATCGCCGTCGTCGCCGCCGCCGTCCAACGCCAACCGGCCCTCGAGCCCGGGCACCGGAAATTCGTACAAGTTGAAGCCTGGCGCGTGTGCGCACACATGCCACGTCATCATTGGCACCGCACACGCGCGCGCATTGTTGAGATGCCGTACCTGGTGGAATGTCGGGAATGTCGAACGAGCCGAGGCATTCCACGGCGGGCGCGTACGCCGGGGGACACGGCCCGCGCTCGAGCGACTGGAGGGCCGCCTGGCTCAGGACGACGTGGCCGCCCGGCGCCAGCGCGGTGATGCGCGCGGTGGCCGACACCACCGGGCCCGCGTAGGCCATGCGCCGCGTCAGCGGGTCGATAGCGCCGCGCACCGGTCCCACATGCACGCCCATGCGCGCTCTCGGTCCACGATAGAGCACTCTGCGCGCGTGCGTGTGTGAGCGTGTGTGTGTGTGTGTGTGTGTGTGTGTGTGTGTGTGTGTGTGTGTGTATGCGCGCGCGCGCGCGGTGTAAACGTGAAGGCCTGCGCACCGGTGATCGCCAACGGGGTCGCGTTCCTCGGCAGCGGCCGGGTGTTCGAGGAGCGACGCGGGCCAATCGGCATCGAGCATGGCCTCCTGCACGGCGACGCACCAGGCCACGGCGTCGTGCGTGTGCTGGAAGGCCAGACAGAAGGAGCCCTCGCCCGCGCTGCAGTGGGTCGACGGCGGCGGGGAGGGGGCAGCGGTGGTGGCTGCGGCGGCCCACATCACCTCGAAGCCCGAGTGTCGACACAAATGCCAGCGCAGCAGGTGGTTGTAGGCGAGGGTGGCCTCCTTCATGCCGGCCGGGTCAAACTCCCAGAGCGAGGCCGCCCGCGCGATGTCCGCGAACACGACCGTGACCTCGCCCGAGGGGGGCGGGGCGGCCGCTTGGGCCTTGGTCACCACCCTGACCGTCATCGCCTTGGCCCCGTCCCTCCTCTCCCGTTCGCTGCTGCCTTGCTCGTCGCTTTCGCTTTCGTATTCGTATTTGTCGACATCGCCTTCGCTCTTTTCGTCTTGGTCGTCGGCGTCGTCATCACTGTCGTGGCGGTGATGCTGCTGCTGCTGTTGATGGTGGTAGTAGTGCAGTGACGAGTTGCCGGAGAAGATCGAGCGGATCGAGCCCGACGGCAGCGTCCACGACGAGTCCATGTCGAGGGGCAGATGGCTCGCCTCCGCCGCCGATGACGACGAGGAGAGGCGGCCGAGCGACGCGTGCACGGCCGCGAGCGAAGTGGAGTCGGCATCGGTTCGGCTCGCGCTGGTGTCGTTGGCGGAGTGGTTGTTTTGGTGGTGGCGCGGCGTGGCCGAGCCCTCGAACATGGCGCTGAGGCGGGTCATCGCCTCGAGGAAGCTCGGGCGGGCCACCGGGTCCTCGTGCCAGCACGCGTAGATGAGCTCCTCGTACTCGACCGGGCACAGCAGGCGCGGGGTGTCGGGCATCCGCGGCCGCATCTTGTCGCGAATGACAGCCACGGCCACCGCGGCAGGACTGCGCACGTGTTTGGGCGCACACACGTGGTCAGGAATGACAGGTATGCGCGCGCGTGCTCTGGAATGCGTGTGCATACCTCATGCCGGCGTAGGGCTGCTGGCGCGTGAGGAGCTCCCAGAGCACGATGCCGAACGAGTACACGTCGGCCTGGGCGAGGTCGATCTGGACCGCCTCGATGATGATCTCGGGGGCCATCCAATGAATGCTCCCCACGACCTTGTTCCCGCCGCCGCCCTTCTTCAGGTCCTCCTTGAACTGGGTCAGCCCAAAGTCGCTCACCTGCACCCCGCCCGCCCCCACGCACGCAGATGTCAGTACACGCGCATACGTGACATTCCAGCAGCAACAGCGCAGCAGCACCTTGACATTCCACTTGGCGTCGAGGAGGAGGTTGAGCGACTTGAGGTCGCGATGGACGATCCCAGAGGAGTGGAGGAAGTGCATGCCCTTGGAGCTCTGGTAGGCCATCTTGGCCTTGAGCTCGAACGGAATGTCGTTGATCAGGTCGTTGTGCAGCAACTGCGCTCCACACACACACACACACACACACACACACACACACACACACACACACACACACAATGTCGACAGATGGTTAACCGTGTGTCGGGTGGTGAGGGAGAGCACGCCGCGTACGTCGTAGAGCGAGCCGAGCGTCATGTATTCCATGACGATGCACATCTTGGGCGGCTTGGTCGACGCGGCCATGAACAGCACCACGTTGGGATGCCGCAGCGAGGTCATCACGCGAACCTGCGCGATCGACGCAGTGGATGAATGTGAGCGAGGTTGTGTGTGTGCGTGTGTGTGTGTGTGTGTGTGTGTGTGTGTGTGTGTGTGTGTGTGTGTGAGAGAGAGAGAGAGAGAGATGCAAGCGCTCTACCTCCTCCTTGAAGCTCTTCTCCATGTCGCGGCTGATGCGGTCGGCGGGCATGACCTTGACGGCGACCTCGGTGCCCTTCCACATGGCCCGATAGACCTCGCCGTAGCCGCCGACGCCCAGCTGCGGCCCCATGGCCAGCTCGTCGTAGTTGATCTCCCAGTCCTTGTCCGGGCCCCCGCGTCGTCGACACGCGATCACACACGTCATCAGCAGCGCGCACAGGATCAGCACGACCACCACGCCCGTGGGGATGGCTATGCCTGCGTGGCCGGCGAGCGGAATGCGAAACATGCACGAGTCAGCGGCGCGTTCGTTCCGAGGATTCCATTGTGGGTGGTTGGCGTACCGAGAACGATGGGCAAGGTCGCCGGCGATCGGTCGCTGCACTTGCGCTCGCAGAAGGCGCCGCACCAGCCCTTGGCGCACAGGCACGAGTTGTTGGAGCAGGAGCCCATGCCCGAGCACAGCTCGCCGTCCTTCACGCAGCCGTACACCGTACTCACCGGCTTGCCCTGGCACGTGAAGTTGTCGAGCAGGTTGTAGAAGTGGCGCTGCAGGATCTCGGCCGACGTCGCCAATACGAAGCCTTGCCTGGATATGCGTTAGTTTGTGCGTGTGAGAGAGAGATTGGTATGCCAAGAATGTGAGTTGGTCGCAGGGGAGCGCGAACCTGTCGGCGATCTGCCGGGCCGCCGGGTGGGTCTGGCTCCAGTGGAGAAACTCGGCGAGCGCGGCGGCCTTGGCACAGTTGGTCATGGCCCTCTGCCGATAGATGAACGAGCCGAACGTGACCAGCGGCCAGCTATACCTGCCCGGGCCTGCCACACGACGTGTGCGCGCAACTATTAGCCATCGCCATCACAGTCGAACTCGCGCAAGCTGCGGGGCGCGTGTCGGGGAGAGGAAGCGTGTACCCAGCAGGAGGGCGTTGTAGCCGATGTTGCGAGAGCCCAGCGCGACGTAGTCGCTGAGAGCGCTCGCCACCGACGCTGTCGACGGAGCGACCGTGAAGCCCGCGGTATTGATCATCGATGCGGGGCTGATTCCTCGCGACTGTTCACACATCACGCCACACACACACACACACACACACACACACACACACACACACACACACACACACACAATGCGAGAACCGAGTGGAATGTGAGATGGAATGCATGTGACCGGAGGGGGGAGGTTAATACGATTATGAGGTCGTAGTTGTTCCAGAAGGTGAACGAGTAAGGCGTCGAACTGAGCAACGAGATCACGCCGCCGACGTCTGCCGTGACGATGGACCGATTGACCGCCGATTGCACGGGAAACTTTACCAAGCTGCCCACCCCCACCTTCATGGCACGAGAGAAGCTTGTCAGTGACAGTGACTTGAAGCAAAGAAGAAGAAGCGGGAGAAGATGTGGGAAAGGGAGACGCACGGAATCAGAGAAGCCGGGGACGCGGTCAGCGAGCATGGCGGTGAAGAGTCGTGTGACGGCGGAGTTGACGGACTGGGTGATCACGATGATGGGCTCCGCGGGGAGGAGGGCGGCCACCTCTGGCGGATTGAGGTTCTGTATGCGCTGGTCGTTCCACATTGTGAGCGTGTTCTGGTAGATCGCCGCGATTACTTCAAAGTCCAACACAAGTTCCACGCTCCCGTTGAGCTCTGGCAGGTGGTAGCCTGCTTGAGCCACAGCAACACGCACCGGTGGTCAGCCGCTACGTCTACACAAGTTTCAAATTCCATAAATTTGCCCAGCAAAGAGCCATTGTTTCACAGGAATTTGAGGAATGTGGTGAAGTGTACCTGGCGCAATGGCGAAGGCGGCTGCGGGCATGAGGGCCACGTCGTCGATCACGTTGAGCCACTCCGGGCCGAGCCCGTCGTTGGTGGTGCCAAAGTCTTCGTCGTCCGTGGCCAGGTTCTGCTTGGCCTCCTCGGACGTCGACACGTAGTACTTGACCTTGGCCGACTGGCCGCTCTGCGCCACGGCCCACGACGTGTAGAGCGGCAGCGACGGCCCGATGCCGATGAGGTAGGGCGTGGCGACGGCCTTCTGGCCGTTGCACTGCACCGAGACCAGGCGGTCGATCAACCGCTTCCGCAGCGAGACGTTGAGCGGCACGAAATCGACGTCCAACGCCTCATCCGACGCCCTGCAGCATCGATGAAACGTGAGAAACTCGCCTTGGTCGTGATACGCTCCACACACACATCCCACACATGACACGTACGCGTCGTTGGTGTAGGCCCAGGAGACAAAGGTGAGCTGCTCCTGGATGTTGGTGCAGTCGAACGTCTGCACGTCCTGATTGATCGAAAAGTAGGCGACGAAGGAGAACGGCCACGAGTTGGCCCCGCCCGCATCGTAGATGTCGATGCTGAAATCGCTGTCGTCGAACCGGTCGGTGAAGTCGTTCATCGCCGACCCGACCGTTGTCGCGTTGGGTTCGACCAGGTTGCCCGCCTTGTTGATCATGTTGACCCAACCGAGGTTATTTCGTAGCGCATGGCCGTAGTTGAGGAACGTCATCGAGTTGGTAGTGTTCTGTTGTATTTTTTTTTTTTTTTTTTGTTTGTTTGTTTGTTTGTTTGTTTGTTTGTTTGTTTGTTTGTTTGTTTGTTTGTTTGTTTTGTTGTTGTTTTTGTTTTAATAACCAAAAGAGAGGTTAGCAACAACAGTGTGTGATTGGTAATATGGATATGGACGTGAGTACCTGAAGAAAGGCGATGCGGCCTGCGGCGGTCACGGGCGTCGGGACGCTGGTGCCGGCGAGCGCGGGGGGCAGCAGGGAGAACGTGCGGTTGGCCGCCGCGAAGGCGCGCTTGAAATCGGGGCTGAAGTCTTCGAGCGCGAGCTTGAATATCTCGATGGCCGACAGCGTTGAGGTGGTGTCCGAGTAGCCCAGCACGATGGGCACGGCGGGCAGCTTGTCGACCAGCAACGGGTTGAGCCTCTTGATCGCCGGATCGTTCCACATGCTTATGTTCCCCGCCCAGATGAGCCCGATCGTCTCTCGGTCCAACACCTGGCGCAGCAATTGCCCGCAAGTAGTGACAAGTCAACGTCAACGTCAAAGTCAACGTCAAAGAGATTGGGGTAGGCGGCTAACCAGGTTAGGGTCCTTGGGACCGAGCGTCGAAACGTTGTAGGCCAGCACCATGGCCTGGGCGGCCAATGGGAATTGCGCGAGATTGCCCAGGCGCGCCTCGTCATTGGAGGGAATGGCGCGGTCCAGCACCATGAAGTCCTGCGCTCGCAAAGGCGTGACCTCAGTTGCGCCCTTCACCTACATACAACAACAACGTGAAGGACTAGAGAGCAATGGTACCAAAAACCCAGCAGAGTACTGTGTGAGGGCGGCAGCGGATCCAGTGGCCGAGTAGTTGAATCTGCAGAAGAAGAGAGATGCGCAAGCGACCAATGAGAACTTGAGCAAGAAAGAACGAAAAGAGGAACGCAAAAGAGAGAAAGCGACAGGTGGTGGGGGGGAGGGTGGACGTGCCCCACGTCATCGCGGGTGAAGCGGTAGGAGCTAAACCAGGCGTTCATCAGGGGCTCGGCATTGGATGAACCCGCCCCATAAAGCACCGCGCCATAGGTGGCCGCCCCTTGCACTGCAGCACGCGCATATGGCTCAGCAACAAAACGGCTGCAGAGAAGAGGAGGTGGGAGGTGGTACCAGGCGCGAGATGGAGAAGGAGGACCGAAGTGAGAAGCAGCAACAATACAGAAGAAACGATGCAAGATACTTGCATTGAGCGCTGGACACGTGTGGATCGTTTGTCTTCTTTCTACGCTCACCCACTCCTTCAAACGTTGCTTCTACTTCTTCTCTCTTCTCTCTGTCTTCTCTTGACGTTGTCCAAACGCAGGGCTCTGGCGAGGGAGACGGGGCTTCTTAGCCGTGTGGACCCGATGATGGTGATGGCAGGCGATGACTGGCTCCGGTGGCCGCGTGTGTGGCTGCACTCCTGCGTGCTTTCGACTGCACTTTCGCTCCACGCGGAGTCCACGCGGCCACGTGAGGGGCCAAGTCAGGAAAGGCCCTATCGGGCACGACCTGGTCAAGCTCACTCCTTATGAACAGAAGGGCCGTCAATCACGCGCCCCGGGACGACTGATGGCGGGTCGAACCGGCCGCTCATCCGCAGAACGACTGACAGCAAAGTGACGGTTGACGAAGAGCGCGCAGAGCGCGGAGGCCGAAAAAGCGCGAACGCACCAAAGTCGGGGGGCGGAGAGGGAGCGGGAGGCCCGAAAGAGAGACTGCTACAAGGGACCGGGAGTTCAAGGGCCCGCTCGCGTTTCGCCCGCCGTGGCCTCGCTCTCTCAATACGGGGGGCGTCTCCACGACCCAGTGATTCCGACGGCCGGCGGCTCTGGGCTGGGCTGCGCCTATATAGCCGCAGCCGAGCCACGGTGGCGATCCGGTCCAGCTCCCCGCGGGCTCAACTCGCGTTTCGGTCGGTGTGGGGTGGGCGGGTGGGTAATTTGTCAGGCGCGCTTGTAGAGGAGGTCGTAGTGGCCGGGCCGGTAGAGGAGGGTCAGTAGCTCGCCGGCGCGCTCCTTGAACCGCTCGTCGGGCAGGACGTAGACGGCGAACGGGCCCTCGCTGCGGTCGAGCTGGTAGACGCGCACGCCGACGTCGAGCGCGGCGAGGAGGGCGCTCATCTCGAGCTGCTCGGCCTCCTCCCCCATGCGTTCCGCCAGCGCGCGCCGGTCGGCGAGGGTCTGGCCCTCGGGCAGGAAGATCTCGAACTCGTCGCGGCGTCGCTCGAGCGAGCGCGACGTCACCGACCTGATATGACGTAGCCGGTGAGCAAGCGAGGGAGATATTAGAACAGAGGGAGACTGCCTATGGGCAGGCAACACGCGCACTTGACATGAGCGGGTTACCTGAGGTAGCGCACAAACGTGTCGGAGATGGCGCTGTCCTCGTACCACCGCGCCCACTCCGCCTCCTTCATGGCCTTGCCCGCCTCAGTGTCGAAGTGAAGCTGCACCTGCTGCCACAGGTCGCTCGCGCCTCCTTGCGCTTGTTCGGCAAGGGCGGCCTCTGTCGTTCGGAAGCGGTCGCGTAGCGCCGCGAGCGCGACAGCTGGGTCATCACGCCGAGCGGCCTCCTCTACAAGTCCGGCCCACAGCGCTCGGTAGAAGCAATTGCCTGCACAACTTGACTATTAGCCTTCACGGTCACTTGAAAGATCTATTTTTTTGAATTAAATAAACAATTGGTATGAGGAGGCAGATGGAGCGCACCATCACCACGTATTGGACGCCAGTGGGGGTAGGCCAGCGCGAGGGTGCGTATCTTCTTGCGGATAACTGGATTGGTATAGGTAGCCTCCAATTTAGCTAGCTCCTCCCGCTGACCCACCAGTGGCAGTGCTCCCCCACTCCCATCTTGCCTCCCCTCTTCCATTTCAGGTTTTTTTGAATCTTTCTGGTTTTGTGTGCGCTACACAGAGTAAATAAATAATAAAACGAATAAATAAAAAATGCTCAGGGACGGAGCGGCGTGGTCTCGGTGGGCGAGGTGGCAAGTAGCTCCGTGTCGCGATGACTCTTGATCGGCTTATAGGCCCCTTCGCCATCATCATCGCCGCCCTCATCCACACGCGCGGACATGAGCGCGTCGATCTGCAGAGCGGTGAGGTTGAGTATGTTGTCGTTCCACGCCCGGTTGAAGAAGAAGAGCGCCACGGCCACCATCGTGCCCAGCAGGTTGATCCCCGCAAACACCAGCATTGGCACAAAGAACGACCCTGGCATCAACGAACAACGACAGCACAGAGATCAGCTTCCGGTCTCGGCCCGAGCAGCGAACCAGACCCGCGAGCTGGGCGACCGTACCGAGGGCATTCCGTATGGCGCCGATGAGGGACGGGAACACGAGGAGCGAGACGTTGAACATCACCCCGCATATGCCGTAGGCCGTGCCAAACACGCGAGGCGACACTTTGTCGACGTGGTCGATGGCCGGCGGGGTGAGTAGATATCACATTTTATTTATTTATTTATTTTAATAAAATAATGAATTAACGAAAATAGAGCGAGGAGATGGCATACCAACAAGCGAGATGGCAGCGTTGACCGACGAATTGAGAACCGCAAAGGCCACGCCTGTACGCCGTTGGGGGGGGGGGGGATAAGGAGTTGGCAGAGGCAACGCGAAGAGGGCAGGCGAGGGGTAAGAGAGACGGACCGATGAGCATGAGCCATAAGACGGGGTCCATCTTCTCGAAAGCCAACACGGTGAACGAGGCGGCCATCAGCA
The DNA here is from genome assembly GCA_027943245.1 of Acanthamoeba sp. SK_2022b. Lineage (NCBI taxonomy): Eukaryota > Discosea > Longamoebia > Acanthamoebidae > Acanthamoeba > Acanthamoeba sp. SK_2022b. The sequence continues at coordinate 45,049 of JANDJZ010000151.1, read as the reverse complement.
GGCAGCAGCCGATCCAAATCCACACGCGCCGGCCTGCGCGGATGACGAGACACACACGCAAGCGTTGGTGTGGTGTTTAATTTGTTGTGGTGTGCATGTATGATGGTGGTGTGATCGAGCGACGTACCGAAGGCATCGAGCACCCATCCGGCAATGGGCGCCAAGAGCACGGTGGCGTTCATGAGCGCGATGATGATGCCAGCCGTGCTCGCAGAATAGCCCGCGGTCTCTATGAGGAACAGCGGCCCAAAGGACATCGACACGAAGATGGAGCACGTCGACAGGCAATTGATCAGCGAGAGGCACCTGCGCTCCGCGTGCGTGTGTTGTGAGAGGGGGGGGGGGGCGAGGTGAGCGTGAACCCCCCCCCCAAAAAAAAACGAAACGAAAAACGAAACGAAAGAGAATACCAGAAGCTGGCCGGGAACTCCTTGATGTCGCTCAGCCGCATTTTGGAGCCTTCGGTGCTGGAACTGATGCCTGCATGCGCGCGGGCGTGGAGGCGGGAGTTACGCGAGGAATTGCAACACACACGCGCGCGCATTCTTTGCGAGTCGAGAGAAGGTCACCTCCGATCGTATTGCGCAGGGCGGGCCCATCGATGAGCACGTAGAGCAGGCACGTGAGCCACGAGAACGCCGACACGCTGACGTCATGCGCGCGTCAGTGAGAACGCACGCGAACGACAGCGATTCTTCAAGCAGTCGACGTACAAGAAGCACGTGCTGATGGCGATCGTCAGGCCGCCCTCGGCGATGAACGGGAGCAGGAAGAACACGCTCGCGTTTCCCAGCTGGCCCCACACGTTGCTCATCGCGAACGCCATGTTGAGCCACCACGCCTCGGTGAAGTTCTGGCACTGCGCGATGCCAGTGTTGCGAGTGAGAAATATGTCGCGTGCGCGCATGTGCATGTGCGCTTGTGTGTGTGTGTGTGTGTGTGTGTGTGTGTGTGTGTGTGTGTGTGTGTGTGTGTGTGTGTGTGTGTGCGCGCGCGCGCGTGCGTGTGTGTGTGTGTGTGTGCGTGCGTGCGTGCGTGCGTGCGTGCGTGCGTGCGTGCGTGCGTGCGTGGTTTCTATACGATGATGGCCTGCATGGCGACGAGAAGGGACTCTCCAAAGCCAGCCGCCAAGCGGCCTCCGGCCATGACCAAGAACTCGCGCCGGTAGCCGCCATAGGTGACCACCGCCGTGCCCCCAACCATGATCGACGACATGAGCATGCCCGTTCTGTTTCCAAAGAGTCAGATCTGGTAGGACGGTCAACACGAGCACCAAACACACAGGGGGACACGACACACGTACTTCTTGGCGCCAATCTTGTCGATGAGTAGGCCACTAAGAAACACCATCACGGGCGTGAAGATGGAGTAGGCTTTAAGCACACGGTGCAGTACAGTGAGCGGTGTCTAAGACAAAACAAAGCAGAACAAACGAGGCGTGGGCATGTTGCTGGTACCAGAGTAGAGCCATCCGATCTCTTCGGCCTGCAGGCCCATTTCCTTCTCTGCGAACGCGATCGAGCTTTAATCTCCAACCGTGCAGCAAGATCGGAGAATTCACCAAGAAGAGATGAAGGTACCGAGCTCACTGCCCAGGGCCCCAATGACGTCGTAGGTGAAGAAGATGGCAAAAAACGGATTAACCGCCAAGAACATGACAAAGGCCTGGCAAAAAATCGGATGAGATGAACTGTCACATATGCGCACTATGGGAGATGAAGCATGCCTTGAGTAGCGAGGTCGTCCATGGCATCAAACAACGGCAAGGTGCAACAGGGATCTATCTGCAAAGAGCAAGTTGAGGAAGAGACACCTCCACGGAACAGTTGTTGTGGCGGGCACACGCAACACGCGTTGCAAGCGCTGTTGCGTTTTCTTAGAAGCGCAACAGTTCGTGCTGCCCGCCTGTGCGCACACAAGCACGCTTTGCCGACGAGGGAAAGAGACGAAGATGAACCGAGATTAAGCAACAAAAAAATGGACCAAACAAGGAAATGAATGGATGATGGTGTTGCGCGATCGTGTATTAACTATACAAGGGGGTCGAGAGAACGGGGAAGCTGCGAAGGAGATGAGGAGTAGGCGATCAATCGTTTCCCCCCATGTCGCTCGCGTAGCGTAATATCAGAAATCGTCGGCGGCTGGGGTGCGCTGGCTGAGAGAGGGGGCGCGTCCGACGAGAGGAGCCGCAGGAGAGACGCTTAGAAGAGGGAGCACTTGCCCTTCTTCTCCTTCTTGGCGGGCGAGGGCGGGTTGAGGACCACGCGGATGGCCTCGTCGAAGACGTTCTTGAGACCCTGCTGGGTAAGGGCAGAGCACTCGAGGTACTTGACGGCGCCGACCTCCTTGGCGAGCTTGTCGCCCTGGTCCTGCTGGATGGGCTGCATCTTCTTGTCGGCAAGACGCGCGATGGTGTCGGCGTCGTTCCTCAAATCGGTCTTGGTACCAACGAGCAGCTTGGGGGTGGTCGGGCAGTGGTGCATGATCTCGGGATTCCACTTGTTGCGGGCATTCTCGTACGAGGGAGGCGACACGACGGAGAAGCAGATGAGGAAGACGTCGGTCTGGGGGTAGGACAGCGGGCGGAGACGATCGTAATCCTCCTGACCGGCCGTATCCCAGAGACCCAAGTTGATGGCCTTGTTATCGACCATGACGTTGGCCGAGTAATTATCGAAGACCGTAGGGATGTACTCGCCGGGGAAGGCGTTGGTGGTGTACGAGATCAGAAGACAGGTCTTACCGACGGCACCGTCGCCGACCACCACGCACTTGATCGCTTGCATCGCCATTGTTGTTTAATTGGGGGGGATCTACGAGGAGGAAAAAAGTGGGAAGGCAGTCGAACAGAGGTAGTTGTTTAAAGTTGAGTTAGACCTCTGGTGGTCTTCCAAAGAGTGGGTTGGTGAAAGAAACGAGACGTACCAAGATGCAGCTTTTATGGGCCCCTAAAAGTGGGAAGGCAGTCGAACAGAGGTAGTTGTTTAAAGTTGAGTTAGACCTCTGGTGGTCTTCCAAAGAGTGGGTTGGTGAAAGAAACGAGACGTACCAAGATGCAGCTTTTATGGGACTCCTAGTTCTGATGATGAAACGAAAATGATTTTCGCCTCTGGTCTGCTGGTTCGCGTTACCGTTCGACGAAGGCAGTTTTATCGCCTCCTGGGACCACACGGGAACTGAGCCTCGTTTGATTTCCCGTTGGCCCATTTCAACCATCCGTCGACAAATTGTGACTTGTTCGGCGAAGGGCCACTTTTTCGCCTGCGCGAAGACCGGCTTCGTTTGGGACCAAGGCACATGGTGTTCCCTGGTTTCCCTTGGCCTGGCTGGTGTTCCCTTGATTCTTTATTCACACAGTTGATTGGTTGGTTGGTTGCATTCGTGTGGTGTGCGAGACGGACACACACACACACAGGGGGCTAGGAAACTCGTATCGTTAACTCGCTCACTCACTCGTTGCCCGAGGGCGGCTTGGTGCCGCCGCTGCCGCCCGGGTTGATGGTGCCGAACTTCTGGGCGATCATGTCTCGGAACTCGGCAAGGATCTTGTTCTCGCGCTTGGCCTTCTCCTCGTAGTTGAACAGCGCCAGCGCCCTCTTCTCCTCGGCGCTGTAGACCTGGTTCTCCTTACGGATTCGCACTGCGTTCATCCTGCCGATGACAATTAAAATAATAGATATTAATATATTATTTTCCATTTTTGTATTTATACCAAAAATAAAAATAAAAATAAAAATAAAAAATGGAATGGAGCAGAGCACCTCTTGTGACGCGAGCCGGACATGACGTAGCCGAGGGTTTCGAACTTCTCGATCTCGTCGCTGGAGAGACCGACCTCTCCTCGTCGCGGGATACGCTTGTTCTCCTGCACGTACTTGGCGTAGGCCTCGGCCTCGCCCGGCATCATCGCGCCACCGTAGCCCCCGTGGCCCAGCTCCACCTTGGGAAGCGGCATCGGACCGACGTGCACCGGCGCGTCGACCTTGCGCTCGGCCCAGTCGTCCATGTCGTCCTCCTCCTCCTCCCCGCCGCCGCCGCCCTCGTGGGCGACCGCACGGCCGCCCTCCTCCCCGTCCTCCGCCACCGAGCCCTCGATCCTGGCCAGCTGCTGCTCGCCGTCGCCGCTCGTCGCGGTGGCCGCGTCGGTCGTGCTGGGCTTCTCGACGTACTCGTCCTCCTCGCCCGACGACGCCCGCCTCTTGCTGGCGCTTCTGCTCCTGTCCCTGGACCGCTTCCCCCTGGCCTTGGCCTTCTCGTCTTCGGAGGAGGAGGAGGAGGAGGACGGGGAGGGCGACCTCTTGCGGCCCTTCTTCGAGCGCCCGCTCCTCTTCTTCTTGTCGCGCCTGCTGCTGCGGCTCCTCTTCTTCTTTCGCCTGCGCCTCTCCTCTTCGGACGAGGAAGAGGAGGAGGGAGAGTCAGAGTCGGAGTCGGAAGAAGACGACGAGCCGTGCTTCCTCTTCTTGTCCTTGCTCCTCCGCCTGCGCTTCTTCTCGTCGCCGGCCTTGGCGTCGCTGTCGTCCTTGTCGCTCAGCTCGCGCACCTGTTTGGCGCGAACGGCCTCCTCGCGCTTGCGGCCCCGCTCCTCCTCGCTGTCGTCGTCGTCGTCGCTGCGCCCCCTGCGCTTGGCGGCCTTGCGCATCCGGCGCGGGGGCGAGGGCGAGGGCGCCCACACGGGACTCCTCAGCCTGGCCTGCTTGCGCAGCTCCTTGCGACTGCACGTCCCAGAGAACACACACAACGCACAAGCGGTCAGCGACCGACCAAGAGAGACACGAGAGGCTCGCAGTTGTGTAGCGAGTGTAGAGAGGTGGGGTTGTAGAGGGGGGGGGCGTACTGTGCGAGCCAGGACTCGGAACCGGGAGCACCCCCGCCGCCATATCCGCCCCCGCCATACCCGCCGTAAGAGTCGCCATGAGGGCGATAGTTGTCCACGCGGCGCCACTCGTCTTGATAGCGCCCGGGCGATCTGATCATTGATTATCAAAAAGAGGAGGGAGAGTAAGCATAGAAGTAGAAGAACGAAAAAAAAGAAGATTGTAATGGCAAATTGGAGGGGAGAGGGGGTCACCTTCTCCTGGGGCTGGCATCAGACCTGTCCCAGCGGCCTCGCCTCTCTGGTTCCCTGCTTCGGCTCCTTCTCCTCTCTCTGTCCCTGTCTCGATCTCTGTCCCTCTCGCGATCCCTGTCACGGTCCCTCTCCCTGCTTCGGCTCCTTCCTCCCTCACCCCGACGCGCATCTTGCCCGTACGCGTCGTAGCGAGGCGATTTGCGTCCTCGCGATCTCGATCTCGACCTGGAGCGTGACCGCGAGCGCGAGTAGGACCTGCCGCGGTGCCGCACGGGCGAGCGGTCGTCTTCGTCCCTAATCACCGGCGTGTAGACCATGTCCTGCGATCCACGAATGTTGCAAATTAGCTATTTTCCAAGATGTTGCTTACTGTGGGGTTTGTAGCAGAGGTGCGAAAACTTCAGGAGGAAACGACTTGCCTGTTGCCGGAAAGTCTGCAGATGATGAGATCAAGGGATAACCGATTCACTGGCGCTGGTGTCTTGTTGGGGCAAATAAAAAAAGCCAGAATTTTTCTTTGGTACGCCTGACAAAAAGGAAAAGCAGAGGAAATATATTTATATGTGGGAAAAAAGATATATCTGATATTTATAAGTTAAGGTGTAGAGTAGACGTGGACAACAAGGCATGCTGTGAACATGCTCCATAGGCAGTAGTGTAGCATAGAAGGGCTTGGGGATCAGGCGGCCATCTTCTTGATGTACCACTGCGTGAACTTGTCCACTCCAGCCTTTGGCGTTGGTGCAGCAGAGAAAAAGAGGGTCAGTGGAGCGCCCAATGCATACAAGCTGTTGTTGTTTGTTGTTTGTTGTTGTACCTCCTTCTTCTCCGAGTAAACGCCGGGCGAGTGGCGCGAGGAGTTGACGCCCTGCTGGTTGAGCTCGCACAGCTCCCAGTCCTGTTCCGTGCACATATACATGGCGGATGCTAGAGTGTGAGGGAACGCCTGTGGAATGGGGGAGAACGCCGATCGCTCTTACCTGCTCGGACGTCTTTTGCCAGATGGGCATGAGCCTGTCGAGCGTGTAGTCCACGCCCTCCTTGGCGTCCCTGTGCACCAGCCACCACACGCGCGCCTTCGTCTTTTGCGGCCCCGCGGGCGTCAACCTGGCCAACGCCAGAGCAGCCTTTCAGTCCACGCGCGCGCACTTCCAGAAACGCAGGACAGAATCGCGGCGGCACCTGGTGGCGACGGCGTGGTCGCCCGACGCGTGAATCCAAAAGTTGGGCAGCGTGTGGACGCGCATCGAGCCCACGTCCCTGCTCGCCCCCCCCCCCCCAAACGCCCGCACGAACCGTCAGTCGTCCGCGCAGTCCGCGCACAGATGGGAGAAAGGGGGGGGGGGAGAGATGGGGCGGTGCCTGTCTTTGAAGGAGCCGAGGAGAGGATTGGAGACGGGCTGGCCGTCGATCGACTCAGTTACGAAGCCCTTGCGCAGAGGCGTGCGCGATGCGCGATACCAGCCTGAGGATCGATCGCGATGGGTGAGCGTCGGTCCGCGGAAAGGGACGTGGCGGAATGGTACCTGCGCCAGGGAACGACGACGCCGGAGAGCACATTGTATTGAGGCCCATCTGTTGCCACTCCTTACTCTTCTCCGCCATATACTGCACCACACAAGGCAAGTTAACATTATACACATACACATACACATACACATACACATACACATACACGTACACGTACACATATACATACTAAAGATACACAAAACATCGAGTGCTGGGGAGCGCACCTGTTCGATCTCGTCGCGGTTGGGTACGGTAGGGTCAGTCTGCCTGGAGAAGGTGCCGTCGGCGTTCTTCACGTAGATGAACGCCTGCGCCACACACGTTGAACACGTCAGCAATCGACGCCGATCACCTGCGCAAGGGGGCCGCAATGGGGCGCGCGCGAACCGTGTCGTAGTTGGCCTTGATGTACTCGGGGTGGCCCACGTAGCAGTGGTAGCAGTCCCTGTTGTTCTCGTAGACCAGCTTCCAGTTGGCGTTGATGTCGTAGTCGACCACATGCGCAGCCTTCGCCATGTGGAACGTGTGTGGCTTGATCTGCTCGTGTGGCGCCACGCGTCAGAAAACACGCTGGGCTCTCTGCGTCGCAGTGGCGTCGTGCGCGTACGGACCTCGTTGGTGAGCGTGGGGCGGGCCTCGTCAAAGGGCGGCGGGTCGTCGGCGAGCGAGATCCAGATGAGGCCGTCGACCTCCTCGGCCTTGGCGCGAACCAGCCCAAAGTCTTCCTTGTTGAAGCCTTCCTGCTCCATCCACTTGGCCCGCAGCAGTCGCCCGTCGGTGGCGTAGGTCCACTGGTGGTAGGGACACACCAGGCGGGTGGCCCGCCCCTCCTCCTTCGTGCAGATCTTCGACCCGCGGTGTCGACACGCGTTGTAGAGCGCGCTGATGCCTCCATTCTCGTCTAGACGCGTAGAGTGGTCGCTTCAGAACTCTTTACTGAGCATCGTGTAGAGAGGGAATGGGGACATGATGGACAGTTGGTACCGCGAATGACGATGATGGAGTCGTCGCCGACCTGGTAGGTGAAGTAGTCGCCCACGTTGGGGATCTGGAAGGTGAACCCGGCAAACAGCCACGAGGTCTGCCACACCTTCTTCATGTCCTTTTGGGGGGTAACCGCGTACATGCACGACCACGCACGTGGTGAGCGAGTGAGTGGCGCTACCTGAGGGCGCGCTACACGGACAAGGTGCCGCCTACCATACGGTGCATGGCCTCGCTGTTGTAGAACTTGGGCGGTAGCGACCAGCCCTTCTTGTACTGTCCCAACAGCGCGCCCAGAACCGCTCTACCATTGTGATGGAGGCCGTTTGTTGACAAGGTCAAAGCTCACGTAGACGCTCTTGCAGGGGGGGAGCGAGCGTACTCGTCGGCGGCTTCCTCGGGCGTGTTACAGGCTTGTGCTGCAGGTGCGGTGCAGCTGGCTGTCGACGCCATGCGACGTTGTTGCGTAGCGAGGCGTGCCCCTCCATAGCCCCCTGCTACCTCATGGCCCAGCCTCACATTACGAGTTCCTGACGGGTAGAAACGAGGTGATGTTGTGCAGTATGTGAGCAGGGGGTGGCCACCTTCCACGCGCGGGGAAGTAGCATAGCCTACCAGAAGTCGAGGTGAGGCGAAGCGCCCCTCGTGATGGTCTGCCAATGGCCGCTAGTGCGCGCTACACAAAGGCAAAGTGAGTGGGCAACCATGCCTATTGTGTTTGCGCCTTCTCGCACGCAAAAAGCCCCAAAAGATGCAAGAAAAGATGGAAGAAGAGGAGATCATGCCTTCATGCTGGTACTGCGGGGTGTTGTAGTGGCCTCGTGGTTTGTGTAACGTCAAGGGGTGGTGTTGTGTCCCTTCACCAGTCGTCCAGGAGTGGCTACAACATTTCTCGGAGTTTTCAAATAGTTTTACCAAATATAGCCAAAAAATACGTTACAAATGCTTGGGTAGAGAGAGTGTGTCCGGCCCTGAATGTACTCAGGTTCTTGGCTTGCAAACGAAGCCTAGTTGATGGCGCGGTAGACCGTGCGCTTCCTCTTGACGTGGCGGCACACGATGAACGTGAGCGTGAGGCTGATGAGCGCGATGGCGATGCCGCCGCCCACGGCGCACGCGATGATCACCACCAGCTCCCACGTGGGGAACCCCTCGTCAGACTGTGCTGGAAGGATGACCCTCACGAAGGCGTTGTCTGCACACAACATACGACACCCATTGACGTTCCTCCTAGACGTGAGATGTTGCGTTCTACGCGGGGTCATGCGTGTCAAGCGTGTGGTGGTGGCTCACCGACTGGAATGCACGCGCCGATGGCCGTGCGGTTGTAGATGGCGCACTCGGAGCAGTCCTGGTTGCAGTTGACGCGGTAGGCCACGCGCAGGGCCTCGACCGCGTCCCGTTCGTCGAGGTAAGACGTCATGAAGGACGAGTTGATGAGCTTCGAGTAGGTGCACAGGGCGCTGTCGACGTGGTACTGGCCGTAGGGCTGCATCGACGTGCAGGTGTGGTCGTTGTAGACGCGGAAGGCCAGCGTCTGGTTCTGCTGGACGCGCCACGCCGCGGCGTAGATGATGACTGTGTTGTTGTGGATGCCCTCGAAGCCGGCGCCGCTGCTGAGGGCGCTGGTGGCGTTGGTGGAGTTGGCGGGCAGGGTGATGTTGACGCGGATGCACGAGCCAAACAGCGCTGTGGCCTGGTACAGGCAGTGCTCGGGCGCACACCCCTTCTGGCAAGCGTAGCGGAAGCTGCACGCGACCAATAAATCGATTATTGGCATTAAAAATAGTTTCAAATAATTTATTTTCTTTTTAAAATTATTAAAATTATTAAAAAAAGTTAATAAACACGAAAAACGAAAATAAAGAAAGGGAGGGGAGGGCACACCTGGCGACGTTGCCGGAGGGGTTGGAGACGGTGTAGTAGAACTTGTAGGGTCGCGAGTAGACGCAGTCGCCGCCGCGCAGCGACTGGGGTCGTGCCATGAGCCGAGGCTCGGTGCAAGCCGAATCGGCGAAGGTGGCGGCAATAATCTCCTCGCCTTCGGCTGCGGCGCCTCCTGTGCCGAGAGCAAGTGCCAGCAGCAAGGGCATAACCACAAGGATTAACGTTGATGCTTTCATCTTTCGCTAGGAACGGTCTGACGAACAGCTGACATCAAACTCCAAAACCATTCCAACTCACAAAAGGATTTAGCCCCACCGAGAATCGAACTCGGGTCATGTGAACCAAAATCACGCATGCTGCCAACTACACCATGGAGCTTTACACCTACACTTGGTGGGGGTATTCTGCATACAAAATATCTGGTTTGGTTTTTGACCCTTCATTTACACCAGCCCAGACAGTGCAAACACTGCCAAGGTCTCAATGTAGTATACTACATACTACTGATGTTCACAACCCTCACCACCATACATTGTCTGCTTGGAGCAAAGCCATCACTCAACCCCAGTTTCACCTCATTACCAGGCTTGGTGAGGTCTGTGCCAGTACAGGAAGTGGCATGAGGGCTTGGGAGGCTTTAAAGACGCACAGGCAACCTCACAAGCATGTGGTTTTCTTTAAGTTCAACTTTCAGGCGACTGCTAGAAATGAAAAGAACTTGCTGGAGAGCTGTCAGTCATCTCTCAGTGTGGTTTTTTTTTGGTTGGTTGTGTCTGCACAAAACAGAATGTGCACAAGTTGGGAGTGTGCAAAAGTGTGCCAATGTGTGTGGAAAAGCATGACATCCTTGTGGAACATGTCATGACCACATACAAATACACACAGAAGAAACTCTTTGCCTCAACAGCTGCCCCCCATGTCATGTTGCCATCAGTCCAGTCAAGCTGGCCATCCACTTCCCATGATACTACATCAAGTACTGCAAGCTGAACAGGTAACAACTCTGTGTACTTGTTCAACCTGTGGTGGCTGACAGACCCATCACTGTGCTTGCTCCCCATCCCCTTCTACAACATCAGCGGACAACGCACCATCACTGCCCTCTTCTCCTCCTCTCATCACCAACTCTTCCACCAGCGAAAAAGAGGAAGGTAGACAGCCCCAGCTCACAAGCCAGCAACACTGACCTCACTTCTGCCCAGCTCACTGGCAAGAAGTGTCTCCTGCAACATGAAACGCAGCCCAAGAATGCTGGCATCCCCCACATCAACATTGACAGTTATGGAAGGTTCTCCTTTGTTGGAAAGGACACCATTGACCATGAGCACACCTTGGCCACAAGCCCAAAGCTGACTGGTATCTTCACCTTCATGAGTCAGAGTGGGGACTTGGCAACAATAGGTTTGATGGCCTAGATGATGAAGACTGGCACCTCTTGACTCCTCCATGAGAACGTTACCACACCCACAAAGCCATTGCTCACTACCATCCTCATTGAACAAGTGATTGAGGAGGTCAAGAACTTCTGTGTGTGCCGTGAGCAGCTGCGCGTGCCCTTTGGGGCTGATGAGGAGCAACTTCTCTTCTTTCATCATCGAGTGTACACCATTGTTAGCGTTTTAGTAAACAAGTAACCGTACGGATAACATGGCCCACGCCAGGTTTGAGCGTTTTGTGCACGATCAAAACCAGAAAAAATCGTTCGCGAGCGCAACAAAATCTTCGAAGAACGAATTCGGATCATCACCCTCGTTTTAATGTCGGGGCGGTCACGGTCACAAAACTACCGGGACCTCCGCTCTCATCACCTCCTTCCACCTGCACACAATGAAGCCTGCATACGCTCTGGTCTTCTGCCTCTGCTTGTTGTTCGCCACGTCCTCGGTTGTTGCGTTTGACGTGATTGCCTCTCTCTTCTCCGACCGTGGCTGCACCACCGTCCTTGCTCCGCCCATGGGTCTGGACCAAGGAGTGTGTGCCTACAGCGAGGAGTACAACTTCTATTACAACATCTCCACCACTTCCTCCGGCCAGGCGAGGTGCGTCCAGCTCAGAGCTCTATCAACTCTATTAATAACCCACTCTCTTCAAGATACAACTTCGGGTGTAAGCAGGGCTGTGTCAATTGTGTGCAGGTCGGAACGGCGTCCTACGGGTCGTGCATGAGCTTCAACCTCGGGGGCACGCAGCTCTTCGCATCGGCCTGGCGTGTGGACACCTCTGCGCTCCTGTCGGCAACCATCTACGCCGACTCGCAGTGCGTTCGCCAGCTGCCCTACGGGACTATCACCGTCCAGAGCGGGTCGTGCACCTACACCCAGCTGTTGCGTAGCTCCTTCGTCGCCGCTCAGTTGGACGCGCGTGACTCGCCCAAGAACGAAAGAATCGCCTATGGGCTCGAGTGCAACCAGGGGTGCGGTTACTGCAACACCTACGGCAGGACTGCCACCGATCTCTGCATTCCCGCCTGTACGTCCACGCCCCCCCTCTTTTCCCCCGTCCTACAGCGCCCCACTTATCACCTCCCCTTTCGTTTGGTTTGCAGTCAACGTCTTCTTGCGCATCAAGAGCTCGGATTGATGGGGTTATGACTCAGGCCTGGGCCAATATTCAATACATCATTACCGTTTTTACAAGTTCCATGTGGCTTGGATGAACGCGTTGATAGGAATGAGCAGTCTCTTTGTAGGCAAAGAATCAGTGGTAGCGCCCTTCCTGCCCGTGCGTTAAGGTGCAGGACGGAGGCAGGCGCAGCTTGAGGAACTCCTCCATGCCCTGAGCGTGGCTGCACTTGGTGACATCGAGCTCTTTCAACTCACGGAGCGTGTCGGCGATGGTGGCCAGCTCCTGTGCACAGTCGCCACGTGCGCTTGAGCTTGCAAACAAATATAATCAAGGAGACACAGCGCGCAAGTGGAAGGCGCACCTCGAACGGCGTGTCGGTCTCAGACAGGTTCAAGTACGTAAGACCCTGTAGGCGAGCCAGGACGCGCCCAAGCCCAGCCGGCGTGTAGACTGTGCCCAAGCGCTACCGCAGTCAGCGGCGATCGCCAGGGTCACCACCAAAGTGGAGGGGGGTGAGGCAAAGGGGAGCGCGAACCGGCGTGGCTGATGTCGAGGCGCCTGAGCCGTGTCAATCGGCCCAGCTCGGTCGGGACCGATGCGCAGGAGGCCAGCGAGAGCGAGGTGAGGTAGGGGAAATACTCGGGGCAGATGGTGTTCATGCTGATGGGGCTCAACTCTGCGCATTCGCACAAGCTGAGCGATATCAGCGGGCAAGAGGCGCACGGTTCTGGTGGTGATGACGGTGAAGACGACGAAGACGACGAAGTCGATGAAGTCGATGATGGCGAAGGGTTCACGACATAGGGAAGGTGCATCAAGAACTTATCCGTGACACTTGGAGCTTTGTCCAAAGTGAGAGACACCAGCCCTACATCCATAACGCACAGACTTCATTGGCGAATGAATAAACTAAACGTATTGTCTATTGTATTATAAAACAATATGTTGATAAAATAATAAAAAAAACTTTCATAAATATTAAAAAAAGCGAGGCACGAACCGGGAAACATGCGGAAGAGGGTGGGCAGGTTGTCCTCCCGCACGATCTGACCCTGGCCCAGGTCAAGACTCTTAAGGCCAGAGGTGAAGTGCTCGAGTCCACGAAGCGTTACCCTCATGCAATTGCGGATGCGCTGGCGATTCCATTTTGATTGGCCAGCCAGTTGGTCAGGTCAGTCAGCAACTCATTTGTAAAAGCAAACCGTTGGTCGTACCAAGTGGACGAGCTGCGTGAGCGCAGCGAATGGCGGGAGCACATCGTCCTGCAGGCACTTGAGACTGTCCACGCCCAGCGACCTGCGTCCAGCGGCAGGGTGAGTGGCAGCGCGAGCCCAGCCCAGCCCAGCCCAGCCCAGCCCAGCCCAGCCCAGCCCAGCCCAGCCCAGCCCAAGCCGTGCGGGGCGAGGCGGGGCGGTACCGGAGGTTGGCGAAGCGGGCGAAGCCCTGGAAGGCGGCCGACGAGAACTGGCACTCCCACGGCTTGATCGTGAGATGCGCGAGGTGGGTGAGCTGGTTCATCAACTTGCTCTTCGACCCAAAGCTTTTGGGCAATACGCTGTTCGGGTCATCTTTGTTGTTGTAGTGCGCCCTGGAGACCGTGTGTCGTGCGTCGTGAATAATGTGCATTGGATGGGGGGGGGGGGTGAGAGCGAGAGGCGCACGCACCACCGTAGGTCGATGTTCAGGTTTTGGAGGGACTTGTCCCCGGCGTACTTCTTGACCATCTCGGCCCACTCGGCGGCAGTGGCCACCTCCTCGCAGTGGGTGCGCTGCCATTGCCACAACGTGTCCTGTCAACTCCGCGCACACAAGTCAAGTCAAGTCAAAGTCAAGTCAAGTTGCCACTAGCGCACACAGGAGAAGGCGGGCACCAGCAATTGGCAGTCCTCGGCAAAGGTGGGTGGGTCGGGAATGATAGGTATGCTCGGGGCCACGGCCATCGCCTCCTCCTGCTCCTCCTCCTCCTTGACCCACTCGGCCTTGGCCTCGGCGAGTTCGGGGAAGGCCATGGGCAGCATCGCTCGGTGGGCCTCGGTCAGGCCGTCCTCGACGGACATGAGATCGCCGATGCCGTCCGCGTGAGGCGGGGAGTGCCCTGGCGAGAGGCGGTCCTTGCCCTTGTCCAGGCGTGGCCGCTCGGGCGGGGCACCGGCATCGGCCTCGACCTCGACCTCGGCCTCGGGATCGGTGTCAGCGCCAGCTGCGGTCGAGCCCAGAGCGACGCTGGGCAGATTCCACCGCAGCCTCAGCTGGCGGAAGGCCTGCGGGTCCATAACGTACGTCTCTGCACAAACACAAATGCCCCCCCCCAACATCGCTATGACGACCGCCCTGTGCGTGTGTGGTGTGTAGTGTAGGGTTGCGCGTACTAGCCAAGAAGCGATAGATGTCCAACTGGCGCGGCTCGACATAGGGATGGCTGGTGAATCGCTCCTCGTTGCGCTCTTGCGGGCTACGCGCGCTGGATGTCGACAAAAATCACCGCACGCCACGCGAGCACGCACGACAAGACAGGTAGGAGCGTGTGTGTGATAGAGAGGGTGAGAGGGGAGACGACAGGCGAGGCATGCGGTCGTACGGAAAGAGGCAGGCGTTGGGGATAAGCTCCGGACACCGGACGATGTGGTGCGGCGACGGGTCTCTGTCGAACGGAATCGTCACCTCCTCGAGCAGCTTGATGTCCCGTCTGGCCACCACCCCTATAGGGCGCAGCCATGTCCAGCACACATCGCAAGCCCGTGAGACAAAAATGACACACACCCACACACACACAGAGAGAGAGAGAGAGAGAGAATGCACAGAACACGCACGCACACGCACACGCACACAAAGAATACACAACACGCGCAAGCGTTGAGGTAAATGTGGGGAACAACCCAGGCGAAGGTCGCCATCGACGTAGAACTCGACGACGCGGGCCGACGGCCTACAGCCCTGGCACACGCTCCGTATGAACCTGGCTCTGTTCCCAAACAGTCTTTTGTAGAAGAGGAGAACGACGACGAGGATGGTGTGAGCGTCGACCGCGACGAGAGAGCGGTTGATGGCAGTAGGCGAGCGCGTGCCTCATGTCCACGCACAGGTCGCGGTGCTGGTAGACGTGCATTACGTGGTACTCCCCCAGCTCGGGCACCCACTGGCCAGACAGCAGGTTGAGTGAGCCGACACGCCGACCGGTGGGCACGGGCCCGTCACAGCAAGTGTCCTTCTTGGTGGGCGCACCCGCTTCATTTGCTCGGTCTCCATGAAGATGCCGGTCATCTCAATGATCTAGCGGAGCGCCTCGTTGAGACAACGCCATTGGTGTGTGTGTGTGTGTGTGTGTGTGTGTGTGTGTGTGTGTGTGTGTGTGTGTGTGGCAGTACCAGGGCTCCGCTTTTGACCGGCTGGTCGACGAGAAACCTCATGTGTCGTTTGGTCGAGTCTCGGATCAGAGCGCAGGGCACAGTGCTGACGCCTTTCGCCCTCCTCACCTGCTGATTGTCGCACGCAGCATTCACTGCGCGCGCACAAGCCCAAGCATCCAAAGGAGAGCTCAGCCAGGAAGGTGGAGAGTGGGCTGAGAAAAGTAGTAGAGCTGGCGCTGGCCGCGCATACCGAGCGTGCTGCACTTGCAGGGACAGCCCGGACCGCAGTCGGCCTGCTGTTGGTAGCACAGGCAGCTTCGGCCCACGCAGCACTTGCCAGCCGTATCGATCTGTCACGCCACGCGCCCCCAAGCACAGGCCTCAGCACCTCCCCCCTGGTGCGTCCAAAGGCGTGCACCACCGACCTGGCACACTTCGCCTCTGTGCCTCGCGTGTCTAAGGACCTTGGTGGGCCGCCGCAGCGTGAAGTACACGTTGGACTGTCCCCACCCACGCCATAAAGCCCCATCAGCAGCACAAAAGATTGTAATAGAAAGAAGAGATGGAGGGTACCGGGCTGTCCCATGTGTCGAATGGGGCATGTATCTTCTCGTGCTGGTCGCACTGCTGGGCCCGGGTGGAGGAGCGCTTCCTCTTGCCCGACATGGACCTTTTGAGCTAAATGTTTTATTTATGAATTCATAAATAATTGTTTATTATTTTATTTTCATGGCGAGAAGCGAGAACAAGGGGTGGTTGAAAAGTGGCGTGATGCCTTCTCTTATGTACACAACCCAGGCACGCGCAGAGTGCAACAACACACAAACGAGGTAGAAGAGGAGAGGGGTAGCGAAGACAGGCAGAGAGAAGAGGAAGCCCACAGCCAAAAGGCACAAAAACACACTACAAACCCAACGACGCGCCCGCTCCCTGCCATGAGAGCGAGTAGAGAGCTTGGGCACTTGGTCGTTTCTCCTCCCGCTTGTGCTTGACTTGTCTCCTCTCACCCAGTCTTCGCCGCCTGGCTCACCGTAAAAGCTATACCGTCCAAGCCACTCCAGGAGTCGCGTAACTGCAGCACGGCCAAGGGGACGGCGTCACCATCAGCACGTTGCTCTGCCATTAACGGGAGGGCAAACGGCGACCGACCTCTCCTGGCCCAGGCTCCCCACACGTGTCCCAAGACCCCGACCACGGCCGCATGGAGGGGGGTGGTCGTCAGCGCTCCTTGCGTATGAGGTGGACGACATCGCCCGGCGCGATGCTGTACTGCCCCACACGCTTGTGGTCCAAAACCTGCGCAGCGGAGGAGCACGCGAGCGTGAGCGAGGCGGCACGGCGCTACACCAACGTTGACGTAAGACCACGTACCTCCATGCCGTCGAAAATGAGTCGCTGCTCTTGGTCGAACGTCAGGCCTGGCCAGAAACACGAGTGTGGGAGATTGATTCGAGAAAAGGCAGGAAGGAGATATTGTGGGGGGGGGGTAAAATTCTTCTTGGCTCCACCATTGGGTGACATGCTGCCTTTGGCCTTGGCCTTCTGGGCTCCCTTCATCTTCGATTACCCGGCTCTATAATCAATCAAGACTCCCTAGAATGCGCAAACCCTTCACAGGCAAAGGAGTTGAATCCCGCCGGGCGTCCTCCTTTTCTTTCCTCAATCCAAGTGCTTGACCGCGTAGTCAGGCTCGCCCTCCGCGTGGCACCTCTTCTGTCTCTTTGCCGAAAATGAAGCGTAAAAAGAGCCAAAATTCGGATCTATTTTGCGTCGACGATCTTTTTTGATTATTTATCTTTTTGAATTAGAATTTGATGGCGTCCTCGTGCAAGGGCTTGAAGGAGGAGTTGGTGGCCTGCCTCAAGATTAGTCCCTGCATGCAGGAGAAAGAAAAGACCTTCCACGAGTGCCTGAAATCCAAAGATGAAGATGAGCTAGGTACGTGCGTCCTGATTTTGTGCCAATGGAAATGAGCCAACGAGCTTTTTGCCACAGGCAAGTGCAACAAGGTCCGCAGGGGCTATTTTGAGTGTAAGCGAGGTCAAGTAAGTATCCGCTGCCAACACAAAATCGCGAATTGTGCTTGCAACTTGTGCCAGCGTTTGCTGACGATTTGTTGGCTCTGCGCAGTTGGACATGCGAAAGCGATTCAAGGGTAACGTCGACTTCGTCCGCAAGAGCCCGACCCAAGCTCCCGCTGCTGGTGGGAAGAGCTGAAGTGACGAGCTTGCAGCGACCTGTACCCTCTCCCTTCCCACGCCAGAGCAGCGCCGCGCGTTGCGTTCAAGCGCCGGCGAGGTTGGCGGAGCGCTTGGCGGATGAACGACAGTTGATTGTCACGTTTGTGTGCGTTATGTAGGTACATACTCCTGGCCCGTCAGGCTGCACCCAATCAAACCGCGGGTGGAGACCCTGCAGCTCCGATGGACGTAACCGGCCAGCCGAGGCACACCAAACAATGCCGGGAAGAAGCGTTTGCTTTGGCCACAAGCAGTGTTGGTTCTGCCACATTTCGCAAGTTCCTATATTGGTTAATGGATGCCCCAAACGTGCTGGCCCGCCAGCTGCACACTCCGAGACTGGCCTATGGATGGTCATGTCTGGTTAGTTGGTCGTGGTCTCGCCACCATCTGGCTAAACCACAACCGTTGGTTGCTTGGAGATTCGGCCAATCCGCGAGCAAGCACGGTCAAGATTAAAAATTAATGTTGCGCGTTGCACCACACAAGCTCGCCGCTGGTGTAACGCAGCAACTCCGTGCTCTGCTATGGTACCACATTTGAATCTTGGATAGCCCGAGGTTCAAACGTGGGCTGTGGTTAGTGGGGCCACCATATGGTGAGGTGCGACCACCAGTTGCGTGCGTTCTGTTACGTTCCACCCAGCTCGCTCCGAGAACAGGCCACTACATAAAGTTCTGCATTGTTCCCCCTTTCGCTGGTCACTCCACTCCACCTATCTACAGCCGTAGCCCGCGCTTCACACACCCCCCTCATCAGGCATGGCAAACCGAATGAAGCAGTGGCGGTCGGCCTCGGCGCGCCGCCTCTCCTCCGTGTTTGGGCTCAGCGCCTTGCTCGAGGAGGACGAGGCGGAGTTCGAGTTCACGTCCACCCTGCCCATGCCACCACACAAGCACACCAAGTACGAGGCGACCACCACAACCACAACCACTACCACGACGTCAAAGCGGGCCGCGCGCCGCCAGCGTAAGGGCCAGGAACACCAGCCCGCCTCGTCGGAGACCAGCGCAAGCTCTTCCTCTCCCAAGGTCCCGCCGCTCTCGTGGAAGTCGTCCGTGGTCGAGCCGCCCTTGTCCCCTCGCTCGGCGTCGTCCCCTTCGCCCCCGACCCTGCCGCCCGGGTATCGAGGCTACCGCAAGTTCTCCCTGCCGCAGCTAGAAGTGACGTCAGCTCCGCACGACGATGGCGTTACCTCTTCGGCCTCGTCTCCGTCCACGTCGCGTATGCCCTCTTCGTCGTCCGTGCCCACGTCGCCTCGTCGGCTCCTCCAGTCGCTCTCGGCCTCGCTGCGAGCTCTGCGCGTCTACGCGAGAACCACATCTGGCGATGACTTCACCGATGGCGAAGATACGTCAATGAGGCGCTGCGGTAGTCACGCTGGGTCGACGACCGACCGCAAGCAGCGCGGCAGCAGACGCAAAGAGCCCAAGGGCGGAAGCGAGATACTCTCTCCCAGGAAGCTCGCCGCCACGTCGCCCTCCGTCTCGCCTACCTCGCTGGCTTCGTTCATTATCGCCAACTCCTCGTCGCCGTCCGAGTCGGCCACGTCTTCGCCGGGCTCGTCAGTCGTGCGGTCCCGATCGTCGTCTGCGTCCTCCACCCCCTCTTCGCCCAGATCGACTGCGGACAGGACGCTCGGCCGTGTGCTAAACCAAGTCAGCACATCGGAGGGCTACCAGCTCCTCACCGACGCACTGGGCATCAAGGTCGTCTACCACCGCCACAAGCCAGTGGACAAAAAAGCCGAACAGGTTAAGGTCGACGATGACGTCAGCGTTCTGGCCGTGAGCGCGGAGCACCTGCTGCGCAAGTACTTCGCGGCCGAGCAGGAGGAGAAGCGGCTGAAGCAGCTGAGGAAGGAGGAGTCCGAGGGCGACGACATCTCGGTCATCACACTTGCTACCGGGGACGAGCTCACCTACGACCGTCTTCTCGGCCGGATCGTGGACCTTCATCCAAGAGTTGGCGTCGACCAAAAGACAGACGACGCCGGCCTGGCGGTGTTCTACGACGACGCCGAGGGCGAGAGAGTTCAAGTGCGCGATACAGCTTCGCTGTTGTACGTGTGGCGCGACTGGCGGCACAGGCAGCAGCAGACGCGACGCCAAGTCCAGGAAGAGGCACGACGGGAGAGGCGCCTGAGGTGGCGAGCCAAGCTCGATCAGATCGATATGGACGAGCGCGGGCGCAAGAAGGAGATGCTTACCAAGATCGGCAACATGAAATTCATGCTCAAGTCGCGCAACATGCCTCAGCCGACCGCGACGACTACCAAGAACGAGATCGAAGACGGCAAGAGCGAAAGCGGGGAGAGGGAGGACGAGAGAGAGCGAAGGGAAAAGCGAGAACGCGAGTGGAAGAGGCGAGAGAAGATGCGAGGCATCAGTCTCAAGCTCCACGTCTATGAGCAGAGGCCCATGTGCGCGGAGCCATGAAACGAAAGAGATAGAGAGATAAACTCTCGAGCTCGGAAACTGTACATAAAACGATTCAATAATATTAAATTGCAGTGTAACCATGACATTACAAGGGCGATGCAGCCTCCGCAGTCGACAAGAGCTTCTGGAAATCGTCTTCCCATCCGAGCAGCTTCACAAGCTCGTGGGCGCCTGATTGCGTCGTGCCGTAGCCACAAAGAAATGAGCCAACAACGAGCGGGGCGGTTTGAAAGGGGGGGGGGGCAAAAAATGTACCCTGCTGAACGTCGCCCAGCCAACGGACGTCGCGAACGTTACCGGGCGCATCGAATTTGAAACCGCCGCCCCTGCCCAGGAACACCATCACCGGGTCCGCGACCGCCTCGCCCACCGACTACACAAAAAGATCACCGAGCGTGTCAAGTCAGACCACAGACACGTGGCCAGCCAGTGATTCGTGCGTGCGGCGTGGTACCTCGCGGTTGATGAGGAGACGAGGGCAGGTCGAGGGCACCTTCTGCACGAGAGACGCGAAAGGCTGCACCTGCAGCGAGGTGCCCATGACGATCAACAGATCGCACTGGTGGAAATCTGATAACCAAAACAAGAGAAACAGTTTTGGTGAGCGCGACGATGTGCGTGCGTGCGTGTGCGTGTTGACGTTACCGACAGAAGTGCAGCTAAAGAAGCGAGAAGGGAGAGATTCGCCAAAGAAGACGATGTCCGGCTTCACAAGTCCCTGGCAGCTTTTGCACTTGGGCACCTCGTCGCTGAATACCTTTTCTGCGATGACCAATCCCCACCCGGGGGGGGGGCACGTTTAGTTGCTCGCCGACTATTGGCCCGCCCGTAGGTGGGGAGGGGAACGCTCACGCACCCTTGACGTAGGCGTGGTCGTGTTCGGTGCGGCAGTTAATGCAGTGGGCCGTGTGGAACGATCTGTCGACAAAAATCACGCGTCCCCACTCAATCAACGCATGTGACCAGGCACTGTGTGTGCGTGCGTGCAAGGGTACCCGTGCGCTTCGATGACCTTGTCGTCCGGTAGGCCGGCGATCCGCTCCAGTCCGTCGATGTTTTGCGTGTAGGCCTGTGAGGGGACCGAGCCGAGTCAGCAATGCGGGGGGAGGGGGCTCGTTAGCAGGGCACGTGTCGTACTCGCAGCAGGACGCCCTTGTCGTGCAGCAGCTTGATCAGGTGGTGCGCGGGCGTGGGAACGAAGCTGCCCGGGTAGAGCTCCTTGGCTATCCGCACACAGTACACACATAGCCACACACAGTACACACACACACACACACACACACAGAGAGAGAGAGAGAGAGAGAGCCACACACACACTACATGAGCAACGAATCTAGCGCAGGCCAAAGCGGTATGTGCGGGAACGCTACCGAGCGTGAAGAAGGGCTTGGGGTTGCGACGGAAGTAGTTCAACTCGAACACCGCCGTCGGGTGCGGCAGGTTGTACTTCTGCACGCGGGAGTGAGACACGTGCGCACAAATAGACACACACAACAATGACAACAATAATGACGACAACAACATAGGTGGAGAGGCCGACCTGGAGATTGTCGTACAGGCCAGTGCCGGGCGATCGGAAATCAGGAATGCCCGCAGCCACGCTGATGCCTGCGCCCGACATCACGATCACGTTGCGGCCTTCTCCCGCACGAACGTAATCGTGGCCAACGTCAATGCCAGCAAAAGGCGAGGGCCGCAAGCGCGTGTGCGTGCTAAGGGTGGGCACATACACTTGCCCTCCTTGATGGCTTCGGCCACGCCGGCAAGCGTGGGCTCAGCGAGCACATTCTGGGGCTGCAGTGGCGCACGCAGGAGCGACCTGCCGAGAGGACAGATGAAGAGGTGAGAAAAGGCTTGGAAATGGCCTAATGAAAAAATAAGTTATTGCAATACACAAGAAGAACGCCACGTACTCCGCATCTTCAACGGAAAGGCCCTTTAGCACCTGCTCCAGCAGGTTGACTGCAGCATATAATGTTAATAAAATGGGGTCTCTAGGAGAAGGGAAGACAAGAACATACCGCCGCAACCTCCGCTCTCGTCGTCACTGGATCCTTCTTCCTCCTCCTCCTTGCGCTCCTTCTCATCAACATTGCTGGCTTTCTCACCTGAGGCTTACCGGTTAGTTGGACAACCTAAGCCAAAGAGTGCTTGAAGTGGAAGCACTCACCTTCGTGGTCACTCATCTTCACACAGCGAGATAGAACTAACAAAGCTTGTAACCAAACCAACAAAACCACCTTTTTCGCTTCAAACTTCCACAAAAAAGCGTTTCACCAAAGGACCTATAATCGAAACGGAAACGAAACGTTTGCGAAAGGCGTTCGTCAACTGTGATCCTGGTTCATCTTTGGTTTTTGTGTCGACGCTCCGCTGTCGGCGTTGTTTTCGTTGTGGAGCAGACCACTCCACCATCGAGCGTTAGTTCACGCCCCCTGTCTTAGACATCTCTTTTCCTTGACCCACAGCATACATAGATGCAGAGGCGCGGAATCTCCCACATCTCTCGTTCATCATTCGCAGGCGTCACCAGCGGCTGCGCCACTAGGATTGGTACTCGGTCGTTCGAGGGCCTTCAAAGGGGGCTGTACTCCACCTCCGCACAGCTTGCAGACATTGATGTACGTCAATCTCCCCGTTTGCCTTGAAAAGAAATTGTTTTCATTTCATTTCATTTCATTTTAATTCAATTATTGGATTATCAGACCAAACAGCATTATTTCACACATTTACGTCATTTACGTTTTTCATGCGCTCTATTGCAAGCGTGGACATTCATTGTCCCACTTCCTTCAATCTTTTTGGCTGGCCCATGATTTTTCGTTTTTTAATTTCCCACTTGATTCGCGCAGCACACCAAGCTGGTCATCGATAAGACCAAGACGCCCAAGCCCAAGATTCCCAACGAACAGCTTGTCTTCGGTACCCAGTTCAGCGACCACATGCTCACCGTCGAGTGGGACAAGTGCGTGCACCGCTTCGGCCTTTTTTATTTTTATTTTTTATTTTTTTCTTTCAAAAAAAATGCTGACCGCTTTTATCTTCTCTACGCCTGCCCAGGGAGAAGGGTTGGGACAAGCCCCACATCAAACCCTACCAGAACCTGTCCCTCGACCCGGCCTCTTCCGTCTTCCACTACGCGCTCGAGGTTTGCCCTCCTCCCTCCTTCTCTTTTTCACGTGCCGTTGCGGACGGGCGAGGAGCCTAACGAGAGCCGCGCCGCGTTTGGTACACCACAGTGCTACGAGGGCATGAAGGCGTACAAGGACGCCAACGGCAAAGTGCGGCTGTTCCGTCCGATGGAGAACATGAAGCGCTTCAACCGCTCCTGCTCCCGGCTCGTTCTTCCCGTACGCTACGGCTTGGCCTTCTCCTCTGACATGTAGCGCATGGGTGGCGGTGGAGAGGGGGGAGGTGAGCCTTGGCTCACACACTCGGTGCGTGGGCTGTCTGCGCGGCAGAACCTCAACGGCGAGGAGTTCCTGGAGTGCATCAAGGAGTTGGTGCGGCTCGACAAGGACTGGGTGCCCCAGGGCAAGGGCTACTCCCTCTACCTCCGACCCTGCATGATCGCCACACAGGTGCGCCTGACGCACTCCTCTGGCAGCGCCCATTGTTGCCGCTTTCGTTTCTCACAATCACCTGTGACACACACGCTCACCCAACGCACACAGAACTTCCTCGGCGTTGCCCCGACGGGCAAGGCGCTCTGCTTCGTCATCCTGTCGCCTGTCGGTCCCTACTACCGCAGCGGTGCCCTGCCCCTCCTTTTGTGCTCTACCGTGGTTGGTTCACCTCCCGCAAACACTTGAAATGACTCACCGTGCGCACGCGCGCGTGTGGCGTGCGTTTGTTGTGGCGGCAGGCTGGAAGCCGGTGCGACTGATCGCCGACACCAAGTTTGTTCGCGCGTGGCCCGGCGGCACGGGCAACTCCAAAGTGGGCGGGTACACGGCCATCATTTGTATTTTTATATTCATTTCTTTACATATTCCAACCATCAATTGTTCGGTTCGTTCGTTGGTCAACAGAAACTACGGCCCGACCGTGCTGTCACAGAAGGAGGCGGAGAAGCTGGGCTACAACCAAATCCTGTGGCTCTACGGACCCGAGCACCACGTCACCGAGGTGGGCACCATGAACATGTTCGTGGCCATGCACAACAAGAACGGTAGGCCGTCCCTCATCAATCTATGAATAAAATTAAATAACCAAAAAACTAGAAAAATAAAATAAAAATAAAATGAATGTTTAATGAATGTGTTGCGTGTGCAGGTGAGAAGGAGCTGGTGACTGCGCCCACGCCTGCCGATGGCGTGGTCCTCTCGGGTATCACGCGAGACTCGATCGTCCAGCTCGTCAAGCAGCTCCCCGGCTGGCGCGTCTCGGAGCGGTGCGGAGGCCCTGGCGGCATCATTAATGTCGACTCTCTGGTATAGCGGTGTGTGCTGAAACATGGCGCGCAGACCCTACACTATGGGTGAGCTCGTCGAGGCGCACGATGAGGGACGACTCATCGAGGCCTTTGGTTGCGGAACGGCTGCCGTTGTTTCGCCCATTCAGGCCATCGGGTACAACGGCAAGGTACGATCCATGCACACACACACACACACACACACACACACACACACACACACACACACACACACACGTTGGCTGACGTGATGCGCGACACGTGAACAGGAGATCGCGTTCCCCCTTGGGGACAGCGGGAAGGCCGGAAACCTCACGCAGCACCTCGCCGACACGCTGGCCGCCATCCAGTACGGTGAGGTCCCGCACGACTGGTCAGTCGTCATCGACTAGGCTCTCTCCCCTTCCTTCGTTTCCTCAACACAAGCACAATACAAACGCCGTTGTTGGAGCAAGATTGCGAGGGTCTGTGCAAAACAAAACAAATAATTCAAAAACAAATAACGAAAAAGAATAAGAGCAAGAGATTTATTTTGGATTGCACATGGAAGAGTCGGCACAGGCTGCACGCGAGACTACGCCCAACGCCGAAGAAGCACCGACTACCCCTCCCCGTACGTTCACCAAAATACCTCTCCTCCGGAAGATGAGATGAGTTCTCAGGGCTTTTCGATCTCAATTAGAAAATGCGGTGGACGCCAGCAAGCTGCTGAGCGGGTACGGCCAGTGCAGCATCGAGCCCAAGCAAGTGGAGGAAGTCTTCGTGCGCTCCCAGCTCAACCAAAAGTGCGGCTGGCCTGCTCTCTTGCCTCTCCGGGCCCGGCCCTAACCCCGTGGGTTCGCGCTCACAGGGTGTTCACCTACTTTGCCGAGTGGTGTCGTGACAACCGCAAGCAGTCCTCCGACTTCTTCAAGATACCTCTGGACCTCGACGTTGGAGGTACAGCCGTGTCGTGCGCGAGGTGGCCATTTTCGTGTGATATTTTAAACTTTTTTTTTAATTTGGCTGTCCTTGTGTGGTGTAGGAGCGGCTGAGGGCAAGCCAGAGCGTTGGCAGATCAAGACCATCGACACCGGGCGCTTCATCAACTTCCGGTACACGAACACGCTTCGGCCATCTTGCGCCTTTCCAATTAGTTAAATTATTTTTTGTTTTTAATAATGTATCAGGTGGCGTAAGGTGATCTTCACGGCCATCCCCGCGCTCCAGTCCGACAAGGAGCTGTTCAGCCTCGCCATCAAAGTGCTCGAAACGACTGCCGTGCCGCTCATGGTTTGCTGTCACTTCACGCGCACACTCACACCACACACCCGGCAGTTGTCGCAACGACTGACGCGCGCTCCCAACTTCGATTCCGGTGGTGATCGCGGTACACAGGCGCTGCTGAGTCGCTACGAGCGCAGCGGCCTCTATGCGACGGTCCTCTCCGTCGACGTTCCGTTCTCCGTCATGCACGCCTTCGTCGTCTCCCAAAAGCGCCAAAACGAAATCGAAACACGACGAGACGCCGGTGAGCACTAGACCCAACTCGCTCCCTCCACACCCGTGCGGCGACTGACGTAGGGCGCGTGCGTGTGTGCGTGTGCGTGTGCGTGTGTGCGTGATAGGAGAGGAGGGCTACGAGCAGGAGAAGGCCGCGCAGATGACCAAGGAGGAGCACGAGCGGATGCGAGCCTTGTGGCGGCGTCACGGGCTCGGGGACGAGCTCTACCGCCGGTTCATGATGTACCTCCTAAACCAGCGCAGCCAGGGAATGGACAGTGCGTGCCCCTCCCCTCCTTGTGTGTGTGTGTGTGTGTGTGTGTGTGTGTGTGTGTGTGTGTGTGTGTGTGTGTGTGTGTGGATACGTGAGTCTGAGAGGCTGAGTTGGTCTGTAGGTGGAGCGGACGAGCCGCCGATGATCATGCTGCACTCGCGGCCCGACGACAAGCACATGGTGGTCTGGTTCCGCGACTTCGACCTGCTCGTGCCCCGCTTCCACCATCAAATCATGACTCTCGGTACACTTGCTGTCATTATTTTATAGTTTATTGTGAATATTTTCAATTTGTGTAGATATTTATGAGTGAAGCATTTTTTTTTTAATTACAAAAAATTGCAGGCCAGCCGCCAGAGGTCGAGTGCGCGTTTGTGAATTGGCCGATCGTCGACCACTCGCCCGACCAGGACCGCCCGCAGGTCATGTGCGAAAACCCCAAGTGCGACAAGACCGAGGGCCCCTCCACCGATCCCACCATCATGCAGACCTATCACAAGCATCTCGGTACACCACGCTCCCCACCAACAGCTATTTCTACTGCCAAGATGTCTCGGAGCTAAAGCAACAGAGGTGGCGGTGGCGGTGGCGGCGGCGGATTGGCTGTTCAGGTCCGAGAGACAAGGACGAGAACGCGTGGCTCAAGAAGCGTATGACCATCATCTGGCGGGAGAAATACCAGCCCGCCGTCGACCGCGACCTGGCCGAGTTCGCCGCTGCTCACCCCGACGCCACCGAAGACGACAAACAAAAGAAACTGGTGCGGCTGCGCGTTCCTGTTGTGTGTGTCGTGCGTGTTGTGTGTTGTGGGTTGTATGCTGACTAATCGCCACCACGCAACGCAGGAGGAGTTGATCGAGAAGTACGAGGTGGACGCGGACAAGGAGCAGGAGGTGCAGCGGCGCGAGATCATGGCCGAGTCCCGCGCAAAGCTCAACAAGTGCGGGCGCTGTCGGGCGGTGGCCTACTGCAGCGTTCCGTGCCAAAAGGACGACTGGGCGCGCCACAAGGCCGTCTGTGCCCCCAAGCCCGCCTCCTCATAAACCCAGTGTGGCACTGTGGCAGACAGACGGTTTGAGTCGAAAACACTGCGAAAACACTGTTGAAGGCTTGCGCACATGTCCTTGATTCAAGAGGCAAGTAGAGAACAGGGCCACAAGTGCCGGGTGGCGTGGGACGAGCGAGTAGGGGGGGGGATTCAAGGGCCACGCTTACGCTTGGCTCCTACACTACTGGGTGAGGGTGCTGAAGAGCTCGAACACCGCGACGACGCTTGCGAAGCTTGCGACAGTCTGCGCCGGCGCACCAGAGGCTCCTCAGAATCGGACTCAGCTGCTCCGGCCCGACCTGCGGTTTCTGCCTCCCCTGTCTACTCAGTTCAGTTTATCTTGCGTGTCAATGATCATGACGTACCTTGGTGGGCCCAGGCCAAGTCGGCCTTGAGCAGGAGCCGCGCCATGAGATCTTCGGTCAAACGGCCGTGCTGCGCCCCGTGACCCACCCCTGCCGGGAGAAGCGTATGGGCGACCTCGTGACAGATCACCGTGGCGAGGTAGGTGAACAGCTCCCTCTGCGTGAATCTCCGAACAATGACCGGCCACATGTTGATGCTGTAGGCCGACCCCGTTGCGACTCCCTCGATCAGGTACTCGGCGCAGCAGAAGCTGGGTGCCCCCACGTTGTGGCCGAGTGCCTCCACGATGCTGGCGGCTATCTCGAAGATGGCCAACACCTGTGGCCTGGCGCCTCGCAGCAGTTGCTCCAAGCCACGGCTCGTGCAGTTGACCTTGCGCTCGGTGCCGCGGTAGGTCACCTCCATCATGTTGTCGTCGACCAGCTCCTCGCGGATCACGTCGCGCTCGGCATGCAGGACGACCGGCGTCAGGGTGTGGTTGGCGTATTGGAGAACCGACAATATCAACTGTGAATAACTGACAACAGTCATTCACTTGCTCGATCTGGTGGGTAAAAACAATTATCAGTATATGGTAGGTGTTATGGATAAGGGAAGGTGACCTTTTATATCCATTGGTCCTTATGGAAATCATATGGGGATGGCGTGGAAGTTATATGAAATTCCACAAGGGTGAACAAAACCAAGATTTGTACTCAAATCTTATTTCTCTTATCTCTCTACATACAATAAACTACTTACTCAACGGTCTCTACTCTTTACAACTGGTTTGTGGACTTGAGTTATTATTACAACTGCGTAGCAACTCCAATAGGTTATGGGCCCACAACCACAATGAACTCTCTCATATCTCGTACAACTTTGGATAAGTTCAAGGGTGAAAACTTTCTTCAATGGAAGTGTAGGATTCGACTTCTCCTTGAGGATGAGGGAGTATGGACCGTTACTAATGGTGAAGAGACTATACCAGCTGATGCTGCCCCCCAGGCTGCTTGGAAGAAGAAAGATATTCGTGCAAGGACTATTATTACAATGTCAATTGCTGATTCTCATCTTCCCCAAGTGAGTGATCTCACTACCTCTAAGGCCATGTGGGACACCCTCTGTGGGCGTTATGAGCGCCAGAGTACAGCAAGTAACTTGTATTTGAGAAGAAAACTGCTAAACTTACGTTTGGCTGAAGGCTCCTCTGTTGAGGACCATCTCAATACTCTGGGAATGATTATTAGTCAGTTGGCATCTATGAAAAAGCCTCTCTCCAATGATGAGATCGTAGCTATACTGTTAAATAGCCTACCAAAAAGTTGGGATCACTTTGTATCAATACAAGAGGATAATGAGACCTTGGATTTGGATGTTCTCAGAGCTAAAATCTTACAAGAGGAGCAAAAGCGTACAGAGGCTTTAAACTTTGGTGACAATGCTCTCTATGGTGGCTCTCACCCCAACAATGGATCGAAGCCTGCTAAAAAGAACAAGCACTGGTGCCCTCATTGTAAAAAGAAAGTTATTCATGCTGCTGAAAACTGTTTTAAGAAAAATGGTAATGGCGGCAATAACTACAAGAAGCAAGGGAACAATGTCAAGGTTGATACAAACATTGCTCATGCCTTCATGTTGTCATTGAGCGCTACAACTTCTGCCACTAAGGATGTTTGGTTTATTGACTCTGGCGCTACAAACCACATGAGTGGCAGAAGAGAATGGTTCTCTGATTTCAAAGAGATTACTATTCCTGTGTATTTGGGTAATGATACCCAAGCACAAGCTACAGGCATGGGTACAGTGCACTTGCTTATGAACTTGCCAAGCGGGCAAGTGAAGTGTGCACTCAGCAATGTTCTGTACATTCCAAGCTTCACCAAGAATTTATTCTCAAGTGTGAAAGCTGCATTGTCTGGAGTAAATACTTTACTTCAAGACAGAGAGTGTACAATGCGCCACAAGGATACTGGACAATTACTTGGTGTAGCGAAGTATGCTCAAGGCCTATACATACTGCAGTGCACACCAATACTGAGTTCCATGGTGCAACAAGTTCAGAATAAACAGTTGCAAGCCTATTCCTCTAGGAGCGTGGACTCAATTGATATATGGCACCAGAGACTTGGTCATATTGGGATAAATAGACTTCGAAGTATTGCAATCTCAACTGGCGCTATCTGTGCCCAAGAGAGCAAGAAAGATCTGAAGTTCTGTGAAGGCTGTGCTTATGGGAAACAACAGCGCCTTAATCTTGGCAAAGGCCCTATACCTCGAGCGCCTGGAAAGCTTCACTTGATTACTTCTGATCTGTGTGGTCCCTTTCCTGAGTCACTTGCAAAGCACAGATACTTTATCACCTTTACAGACAGTTTCTCACGCAGAACTGTTGTTGCATTTTTGCAACACAAGAGTGAAGCCTTGGCCAAGTTCAAGATATTCTTGACAAGGGTTACAAATGGCACAGAATTGTCTATAAAGATCTTTCGATCTGACCCTGGTGGAGAATATAAAAATAAGGATTTCAGCCAATACCTGGCAAGTAAAGGCATTGAGCAGCAATTTACAGATCCAGGAACTCCTGAGCAAAATGCCCTGTCTGAGCGCAAGGGAGGTATCTTGACCTCAATGGCCAGGTGTATGATCCACCATGCCAAGCTGCCATCTCAATTCTGGGCAGAAGCAGTCGCTACAGCCTGTTATATTAATAACAGAGCTCCTACTAAAGTACTTGGAGCCACAACACCAGAGGAGTTGTGGACTGGGAAGGTTGCGCCCTTGGACAATATTCATGTCTTTGGGTGCAGAGCGTATTCTCTTATCCAAGGGAAGCTCAAGAAAATGGAGCCCAAGTCGATTCCATGCCTCTCCAACATTACCAACATCATGAATTGAAGCAGGCTGCTCAACATGATCAGGTTCTGGCATGTTGGGCTCAGGAGTAACATCTGGTAAATCATCTCCAAGATCGACAGTCTGGTCAGGCCCAGGAGTATGTGGTTCATCCTCCTCTCCATCCATAATATCTTCACCAGTCACTACTGCAGGACTGACTTGAAGATCACCAGATTGTATTTCTACTTTATCATGTTTCTCTAGCCCCAGCTTATGTTCATTAAATATAACATTTCTGCTAATAATGACACGCTTGGTGGCCAGATTGTAAAGGCGATGACCAGGTGAGCAATCACTGGGCAGAAGATGGTTTGGTTCCTGAGGTTACCATTACTCAAGGTGAACCAGAAACTGTCCAACCAAGGCGCTCTGGCAGAATCATAAAGCCTAGAAAGATTCTAAACTTATATAGCTCTGAAGAAGTGAGCTTTTGTTTATTCACCATGGACAAGGAACCGCTCACTTACCAGCAAGCTATTAACTCTGAAAATGCTCAGGAGTGGAAGGCTGCAATGGAGGCTGAAATGCGCTCTCTTAGGGAGAACCACACTTGGGAGCTTGTTAGTCTACCTCCTCACAGGAAGGCTATCAATTCAAAGTGGGTTTACAAAGTGAAATTCAAGGCTGATGGCAAGATAGACAGATATAAAGCTCGTCTTGTGGCCAAGGGATTTACACAACAGGCTGGTATAGACTTTACAGAGACGTTTGCTCCAGTTGCTAAGTTTACCAGTCTGCGTACTATCCTGGCTATTGCCACTGCTGAGGATCTTGAACTTCACCACATGGATGTTGACACAGCATTCTTGTATGGCAAGCTACAAGAGGAGATCTATCTAAAGCAGCCAGAGGGTTTTACTGACCCTGACAATCCGACATTGGTTTGCAGACTGAAGAAGAGTCTGTATGGTCTTAAACAAGCACCCAGAGTATGGAACAAGACAATTGATGACTACTTGACCAGAAATGGTTTTACCACTGTCTCGTCAGATCCATGTGTCTATGTTGAACTTGGGACAAAGGAGAGAGTGATGATATTCCTCTATGTTGATGACTTGCTTATTGCAGCTACACTTCCTGCTATGCAAAACATCAAGAGGCTCCTTTCCAAGCGCTTCAAAATGATGGATCTTGGTGAGGTAAGCTCACTGCTTGGAATGGAGATTATCAGGGATCGTGCTAGAAAGACCCTGGTGCTTCGTCAGAGTGGATACATAAAAGATGTATTGGCATGCTTCCATATGAGTGACTGTAAGCCCATTGCAACACCACTTGATTCCAATTTGCAGTTACCTCCACTGGATAAGGATACTCCCTGTGATGATAGTATTCCTTATCGCCAAGCAGTTGGCAAGTTACTTTATGCAGCTTCTGGCACACGACCTGATATTGCCTATGCTACTAGTCTGGTTAGTAGGTATCTGTCTGCCTTTACTTCCAGAGAATGGGCTGTTGTGAAGAGGATTCTGCGTTACCTGAAGGCCACCATCAATATGGGTCTTATTTTTGATGGCAATGTTGAGAATTCAACTACTCTCTGTGGCTACAGCGATTCAGATTGGGGAGGTGATCCTGCTGATAGAAAATCCACTACTGGATATCTATTTCAACTATGTGGTGCTCCAATTAGTTGGTCCAGCAAGAAACAATCCACCATCACTTTATCCACAACTGAAGCTGAATACATAGCTGCTACTCAAACAGCTAAAGAAGCCCTATGGCTTTGTTTATTTCTGAAGGAACTTGGATACCCTCAGAACACAACGATTATACATGAAGATAATCAGAGTTGCATTGCTCTTGCTAAAAATCCTGTTTACCATTCCAGGACAAAGCATTTTGATATCAAGGCACACTTTATTCATGAAAAGACTGCCTCTGGTGAAGTCTTGCTGCAATACTGTCCCACTGGCGAGATGCCAGCTGATATGCTTACCAAGGCTTTACCCAAACCACTGTTTGAGAAGCTTAGATACCTATCTGGAATTCATACCACATCTCCTTGATTGATATTGAAGGAGGGTATTGGAGAACCGACAATATCAACTGTGAATAACTGACAACAGTCATTCACTTGCTCGATCTGGTGGGTAAAAACAATTATCAGTATATGGTAGGTGTTATGGATAAGGGAAGGTGACCTTTTATATCCATTGGTCCTTATGGAAATCATATGGGGATGGCGTGGAAGTTATATGAAATTCCACAAGGGTGAACAAAACCAAGATTTGTACTCAAATCTTATTTCTCTTATCTCTCTACATACAATAAACTACTTACTCAACGGTCTCTACTCTTTACAACTGGTTTGTGGACTTGAGTTATTATTACAACTGCGTAGCAACTCCAATATGGCGGTCAACCGCCGGGTCCAGTCCTGTCCGAGTTCACCCTCTGGAAGCGTGGGATACGGCACGCTCACGTTCGGTTGGTCTTCCTCCCCATCATTTTTCTTATCTTCTTGCAGATCCTCGCCGTCGTCGTCAACGTAGTCATCGTCGTCGTCTTCCGCATCGCTGAGGTAGGTGCCGCCTGATTTCTCACCGCTCAAAGCCAGGCGACTGGTCGCCGTCGTGGTCGAATCTGAAGGCTTCGCTGGGGAAGGAGGCACACTCGAGGACGATGGCGATGCCGACACCGATGAAGGTGATGGCGATGCCGATACCGATGAAGGTGCTGGCGATGACTCCACAGACGGCGTGAGAGGAGTTACAGGCTGAGTCCTGGATGGTTGGGAGAGGACCGCTGGCGCAGGGCTAGTCGAGGTTGGTAGCTTTGCGGGCTGGGGGGTGAGAGGAACCTCCCTGCCAAGTGTGCCCTCCATCTTCTTGAACTCGCTGTGCAGAGCCTTAAGAAACTTCCACTTGTCCTCGGGTCCCGATGGCAGACAAGACGAGGCCACCAGCAGCTTGCCCTCTTCAGCCAGCCACTTGCAGTCGCGGACCAAGACAATCCCGTCAGTTCGGCGAAGCTCCAACAGGGCGGCGCGGCTGGCCGAAATACCGAGGGCGTCGATTACGTGCTCCCTCAGACGTTGCTGGACGGGCTCAAGCGCGTCATCAGGCTCACTGTCTTGCAGTTCCTGGAGGGATTTTTTCTTGAAACGCTTGGGGAAGCCTCCGTAGGGACCGGTGAAGAGGCGGAAGAGGAGAGTTGAGGTGTAGTAGAAGGACTCCGGTCGAGCGGTGCGCGCCAGCTCCTTCTTCAGTGGCCCCGTCCTGGGGGAGAGGTAGCGCTGTTCGGGCTTGAGCTTCTCCTTGAAGATGTCCTTGAGTTTCTTGAAGGAGTCCCCACGGAGATGTTCGGGGAGTAGGCGGAGGTGGTGATGAGAGCTGGTCTCCTCGTTGACTTCATCGAGCTCACTGCGCACCACCGGCAGGAGGAACTGATTCTCGGTCAGCCCGAGCAAGTAGTTAATGATACGCGCCATATTGGTCTGATAGCTCTTGATATCAACGTGAGAGCGATCACGGTTGTCCGAAACCAGGGCAGGAAGGTCAACGCCGTAGTGTTTCTGAGACTGGTG
Organism: Acanthamoeba sp. SK_2022b; assembly: GCA_027943245.1. Taxonomy (NCBI): domain Eukaryota; phylum Discosea; order Longamoebia; family Acanthamoebidae; genus Acanthamoeba; species Acanthamoeba sp. SK_2022b. The sequence continues at coordinate 11,018 of JANDJZ010000151.1, read as the reverse complement.
GTTCTGCCAGAAGATGCCAGCCACGAACACTCGGCCAGCCACGCTTTGTTCCAGCGGCCTGGTGGTTTTTTGCCACAGGAGGGCACCATGCTCGCCAGCCGACAGTCGAACGTAGTGATGCGGCTGCACCAGGAGAGCTGGCCGGGCTACCTCCTCATGTGAGCGCTGGAGAAAGTACCTGTCGAGCGCGTCGAATCTTGGTAAGCCGCTCACGACGACGATAACGTCCTCCTTACGCTTGATCCCAAACTCGAGCTTGAGCATGGCAATCAGCAGACCGATGTTGGGAATGCGTCGTTCGTGCGTGGTTGGCGTGTACCCCTTGCGCACAAAGTTCTCCACAGCCCCATGCGTGCTGAGGAACCCCATGCCCACACCCGATTGATGGATTTCGAACATGCAGCTCTCACGTAAGAGCACCGCCGCCGCAGCTTTCAGCCCTTCTCCGTGCTTGCCAGCGTACTGCTTCCTGCTGCTGCCCGGCCCTTTCAGGCCCTTAGCGGACTTTCCCACCAGGAGACAGTCAGGTGGCAGGGTGGCGCCGCTATTCACGAGGATAAGGAGCCCCCTGGCCGCAATCCATAGGACGTAGCCACGAAGTGTAGGAGCACTTTCTGCAACGCCATAGACCTTGGTGACACTGCCCCGCAAGGTTCCCTGTACGAAGATCGAATTAGCAACGGTTAGTGCGACTACACACAATGCTTGGGGCATACTATAGGTCTCAGTGTCGATCTTGTGCTGAGTCCAGTCCTCGCTCTTCCCAAGTTTATAACTTGAATAAGGTTCTTCCACTATAGCATCAAACTGGTTTTGTAGAAGCTCACGAAGTGCCTCCGCCACACTCCAGTGGTTACACCAGCTGGTAGTGATGCCCAGACGTTGAGGAGACTGTTCTGACCACGCCATACTGTCAAGGAGGTAGATTGTGTGGTGGTGGGGGACAACCTGAACAATCCCCTCCGGCGAATGTCGTAGCCACACTGCTGTTAAGGTGGCGCTACAAGTTAAATTGTCGCCAATCTAAAAGTGGCAGCAGAGAGCTCTCAAGTTAAGGTTTCAGAGCAACACGCCCGCCTTTTGGAGTACCGGTGGACTGTTAGCGCATGCGCCTCGGGCACGCGCAAACCAAATGCGCCACCAGGGACAGCATGTTATGCCTAGATGTGGGATGCGGAATACCCGCAGTGACGAAATGCAGGACCTACTCCGGAGCAGCAAACTCCCCGGAGGGTATTGCCGAGTTGGTCCGTAAGTCGTATCGGTATTCTATTCTTAATTGAATATGTTAGTCCATAGAGACCGAGGGCTTGCGGAAGGACGGCTGACGCCCGTCGTCGAAGCCTCGAGGCGTGGGCGGCTTGGGCAACGGCTTGCTGGTCCCGGCCTGCTGCAGCGACGGCAGGTTCTGCACCACCTGGTGGCCGGCGGTCATGGTGAGTGGATGATCTATAGCGCATGTGTGTTGTGCGTGGGCATACCTGATAGAGGGAGTTGGACACGAGGGCCTTGCCCTTGTCCACCGACTGCCACGTGCGTGAGCCTCGCTCAAAGTCGCCGATGCGCTCCACCACGTTGACGTGCTCCGACCGACCAATGTCCACCGTACTGCGCCAGCGGCGAATGCGTGAGTGGTGAAAACGCTTCAGCTCACACGCATTGCGTTATACAAGGATATGCGTAGCGCGCGCAGGCCATGCGTGTGTTGCAAGGCGTACGTAGAGTTACGGTTGAGGATGATGTCCATGACCTCGAGCGCCTTGCGCCAGCGCTCGGTGCCGTACTGCTTGCCCACCACAGCGAACAGGGCCGGCGCTGATGTCGAACGGTCTCACGGTCAGCCACAAGACTATATAATATCAAGAATAAAGAAGTAAAATTCAAAATCCATAAATCATAACAAACAAATAAGTCTTTTCAAATAAATTGGAAAAAAATAAATAAATTGTAGGCGAGTAGTGCGTACAGTCTTCCTTGGCGAGGACCGACTTCTTCCACTTGACCGACTTGGTGAGGCCAACCATGAGGTCGAGGATGTACCGCTTGTACACGCTGGGCCCGATGTCCAGGAACTCGGCGAGGAGCCCGAACGTGTACAACTCCTCCTCGGGGAAGAACTTCTTGGCGATCATGGACCCGAGCTTCTTGCCGAACTCCTTCTCCGTCTTGAACACCGACTGTAGCATACGCCAGCGGGCACGCACGATTGAGGCCATGTGTGCCACCACTGTGATGTTGTGTGTGTGTGTGTGTGTGTGTGTGTGTGTGTGTGTGTGTGTGTGTGTGTGTGTGTGTGTGTGTGTGTACCTTGGCGAAGTTGCAGAGGAGATCGGTGAAGTCCTGGAGTTGGACCTTCTGGAGGACCTGGGCCAGGTCGAGCGCGAGCTTGGTGCCGGCCTCCTTCTCGTAGTTGGCCATCAGCCACGGCGCCAGTCCCAACTGCGCTCACACAACACACGCACACGCATCACGAGCCACGTCAGCAATTGCAGTCCAACTGCGCTAGAAATGAATGAGCGAGAGCAGGGGGGCAGCTCGTACGAGCGAGGTCAGGTAGCGGTGCTGAGGGTCCGGGTGAACCTCAACGAGCGCGTTCTCGGGCGGCAGCAGCGCGACTTGTTTGAGCAACTGTCGCGGCACGTGTTACACTACGAAAGACACACACACACACACACACACACACACACACACACACACACACACACACACACACACACACACACACGGCGAGTACGCGGGAGTGGGACTACCTTGATGGTCTCGTTGGCGGTGAAGTCGGAGGTGAGACCCTTGAGCAGGAGCGGCTGGAGGCCGGTGAAGGCCGGCTCCCGGCTGGCTGGCATGTTGTCGACAAAGTGTTTGTAGATGCGCGGGTCGCTAAAGTCCATCTTCGCGAAGAACGCCTCCAGCACCTTCACAGCGAGTGCTCCAGAGTTAAGGAAACACACACACACACACACACACACACACACACACACACACACACACACACACACACACACACGAGAGAGAGAGAGAGAGAGGTGGTTGCAAAGGATATATAAAAACTCCTGCTGGTAGTCGGCGTAGAGAACGGAGGTGATGGCCCAAAAGATCTGGTGATACTTGAGCAGCTCGTCGGCCGGCGTGGACTCGATGATGACGATGAAGGTGTGCATGATGTCGATGGCGAGCCCGATGCGATCGATGGGTCGCTTGGCCTCGTGTTTGTACAGAATGCTGAGAATGACGGCGACCGCCTCCTCGTTGAGGCTGCAGCCCAGGGGCAGCAGCGCGCGGTACACGTGGAACGAGCGGTACACGTAGTGCGCCGGAATGCGCCCGATCTTGGCCGCCCACGACAGCGCTGTCACACGTCATCACACGTCAGCTCATAACACACACACAACACACAACACGCGCGCGCATAGGGCAGGCAAAGGTATACCTTCGGCGCCCCAGGAAGAGGGGAGGAGGGAGAAGGAGGGGAGGAGGGCCACGATTTCGGCCACCCAGAGGCCGAGCTGCTTGGCGCTCTCGATGTCGAGCGCGGTGATGGTGGGGTCCTCGTGGGCCCACGGCGGGCGGTCGCCCAGGGCGTCGACCTTGGCCAGGAACTTGGCCGCGGGCGAGTCCTTCTCGAGCTTGCCCACCTGGCCCGACGTGAGGGAGTAGACGAGGTTGGCCAGGAAGATGCGCGCGTGGCGGTGGATGAGCGCGTTGGGCGAGTCCAGGTTGAGGAACAGCACGTGGAAGACCACCTGCAGGTGGTCGCACAGCTCCACGATGTGCTCCACGCCCAGCTCTGCGACACCGCAATAGTAATAAATAAATTAAGAAAGGGATAAAATAAAAATTATGATTTTTGGAAAATAAATAAAATAGCAGAGCGCATGCTTACCGATGAGGAGGATCATGCAGGCCTCGAGGCTCGACAGGGCGTGCTCCTGTTTCTTGTCGACGGTCACGATGCGACTGAACTCCCACTTGCTGTTGAATCCGCCGCTGGCGCTCTTCTCGGCGGCGCCCTGGCCGGCGCCCAGGCCGTCCTCGTTCTCCTTCTCCGACGACTCGTCCTGCGTGCCCCCCCAAGCAGGTTGGCATCCGTGTGCATGTGTGGAATGTAGCGGGAATGTGCACGTGTGCGCGCATGTACCTCGGTCGAGTCCTCCTTCTCCTTGTCGGCGCGCTCTTCGTCGGCGAACTTGACTTGGGTGGTGTCGTAGAGGCCGGCGATCAGGAGGTCGATCGTGGCCACGGGATCCACTCGTCCCAGGAACACCGCGATCTTGCGGCCCGTCGGCAGGAATTGCTCATTGCGCTGTGATCACAGCCAGCCCCATCCAACAACACACCACACGTCACGTCAGCAGCGGAATGTAATGAATGCAGAGAATGAAATGAGCTGGGCCGTACGGTTTGGAGGATCGTCTGGACGATGAACTGGAGGATGGACGCGATGTTGTTGCGGTAGCGCGCCACCAGCTGCGCCCACAGGCGCTCGAGCAGGAACGGCTGGAACGAGCCGTACTTGAACGTCAACGTGCACAAATTCTGCACAAGGCGCATGTGTTCAGTGCGTGTGCGTGTGCGTGTGCGTGTGCGTGTGCGTGTGCGTGTGCGTGTGCGTGTGCGTGTGCGTGTGCGTGTGCGTGGTGAGGAGGACCTCGAGGAGAGAGATGGTGGCGTCGGGCGGGAGGACGGCAAAGTCGATGGCCTCGAGCCAGGGCGGCAGGTAGAAGAGCATGTGCGCGTGGCCGTGAATGCCCGTCGTGGTGATGCGGTGCCACGCGGCGCTGAACACGTCAAAGGCCAGCTGTGGGTAGTCCTCAGCCAGCAGGCTCGAAATCTTGTACTGCGTTTGCAACACGCGATTGGCGTGACATGTCAGCACGTGGACGCCAGATTGGAGGAGACGAGGCGATCGAGGGAGCGAACCTGTAGGGCGGCCGACGTGTCGAGAACGCCCGTGGGCGGACAGATGCAGTATTTGTCGTTGTTGGTGATGTCCTGCAGCAGCTTCTGCGCCAACTCACGCACCTCGTGCAACTGGTGTAGAAATAAATAATATCAGTAATGTCCAAAATTGCAAAATAAATTGAAAAATCTTAAATACAAATAATTTCTTAATTTTAAAAATTATTAAAACTAAAGAAAGGGAAAAAGGGAACCTCGTGGGCCAGGTTGATGAGGCACAGGTTGAGAAGGGTAGGGATGGGGAGGGAGCCGCCAAGCTGCCGCTCGATGATGGCCCGCCCCGCGGCCACGAAGTAGCCCCGGCTCACCTGCTTGTCGTCGTCATAGCACTGACGACATCGACGATGACATAGAAGACGATGATGAGGGAAAGCGCTTGTGACCATAACCCCATTCCTACTTGTCCCCCGCGTGGGGCGTGTGCGTGGAGTGGGGGATCGTACGAGGTCGAGGCAGAGCGTGAGGAAGCGGTCCTCCTGGCCGGCGTTGCTCTCGAGGTAGATGTCGAGCGCGGACTCGCCGATCGAGTTGACCTGCACGTCGGTGATCTTGAACATGTTGGTCAACAGCCCGGCGATGGGCCCGCGCGGGTCGATCGACTTCTCCGACTTGTAAAAGTCGCCTCCGCGCAACAGCCCGCCCATCGCCTACACATCACACACAGACAGACAGACACGACATAGCTAAACGTCAGCCGCCTGATCCACATGCGCGTGCGTGTGTTGTTGCTGCGTACATTGAGTGCGGCATACTGAAGCGAGCGAGCCTTCTCCATCGACTCGGCGTCAGCGCACTGCAAGAGAGAGAGAGAGACCAGCAATGTCAGGAATGCGCGCATAGCACGAACAAATCGAGAGATTGCACGGCGCGTGCCTTGATGAGTTGGTTGGCGTCGGGCGACTCCTTGTCGGTGAGCGCCTTGGGCGCGTGGCCGCAGTACTTGGAGCAGAAGAGGAAGAGGCGCTTGCGGTACTGCTTGGGGAAGGCCTCTGTCAGCTTGGCGGGCATGCCGACGTGGACGTGATGCATCACGCGCGCGACCACCGAGAAGAAGTCGTAGCGGAGGGCCTGCAGCGGGTCCGACCACTCGCCCACCACCGTGTCGAGATAGGCACGCGTTTGCTGGTCACCCCCGCATCCATTAGCTTCTCTCTCTCTCTCTCTCTCTCTCTGTGTGTGTGTGTGTGTGTGTGTGTGTGTGTGTGTGTGTGTGTGTGTGTGTGTGTGTGTGTTGTGTTGTGTTGTGTTGTGTACCTTCATCCAATCGAGATACGAGTTGAGAAGGTTGGCGTTCATGGCCGGCGACTGCAGGTTCTCAGTAGTAAATCGCAACAGGACTGGACACCACACATCACACACACACACACACACACACACACACACACACACACACACACACACACACACACACACACCACGTGAGTGACGCGCGGAAGTGGGAGAAGGGAAAGGGAAAGGGAGGCGCACGGCCGAGCTGGCAGCGGAGGGCAAAGTGGGGGTCCTTCTGGTGCTGCTTGCCCTTGGAGGGCTTGAAGTTCTGGTAGACCTCGGTGTTGTAGGGGTCCAGCTTGTCCAGCAGCGTCGGCACAAAATCGGACTTGACGAAGCTCAACGCCTGCCGGCAAACAAGCACGCGCACACGAATGCAAAGAATTGAGTGACATGCCCCCGCGCGTGCCTGTGGCCACAACACGGGAATCGTACGAGGACGAGGAACGGGGACAAGTTCGGCAGCGTCTTGAGCACGCCCAGAACGGAGCTGAAGACCGCTTCGGGCTTGGTCGACTCCACCTCCTCCGTCACCGCTCCCTCCGAACCTACGCAACACGCAACGCATGAGATGATGGCGCCAGGCACGCCAGGCACGCAGCGGAGAGCGAACCGTAGGCGGAGCAGGCGGCGACGGCGTAGTTGCGCCAGAGCAGGCTCTGGGACTCGAAGTCGGGCGAGAGGGTCTTCTGGCTGCGCGTGGACTCGAGGTAGGCCTGCGCCGCGGCCATCCGCGGGACCACGTGCCGCAGCGCAAAGTCGACCGTGCCCTCGTTCGCGCACAGCGGCACCAGCGCGCCCAGCATGCGGGCCCACCTCAACTGCACGTCTGTAGCCACCACGCACACGACGCGCGCGCGCGTGAGTCAGTCGTGGCACGCGTAGCGCGCGGGCGCGGGCGCGTGTACCGTCCTTGTGCAGGCCGCGGTTGAGGCCGACGACCTCCTCGAGAGTGCCCTGGCTCGTCGGCTGCGCCTTGTAGGCTCCCTCCGTCGATTCATCGCGGGCGCCCGCCACGTCCACCGAACTGCGTGGTTTCGAAAGCTCAGCGCATGACACGACGCTTGCCTGCGCGCGTGTTGCGTGTGTGTCGTGTCGTGTCGTGTCGTGTCGTGTCGTGTCGTGTCGTGTCGTGTCGTGTCGTGTCGTGTCGTGTCGTGTCGTGTCGTGTCGTGTCGTGTCGTGTCGTACTCGCTGACAGAGTGCCAATCGGCGTCGGTGTTCTTGCGGTGGACGGGGAGCTTGTTGGAGCTGTCACTGACGCCCAGGAGCCGCAGCTCCTTGGCGGCCTCCTCGCTGTGGCCGCCCTTGAGCGCGAACGACCGCTTCGTGATCAGGTTGCGATCGACGTCGCCCGCACGGGCCAACTTGTTCGCGTTGGCCTCGATCAGGTTGGCCAGCAACACGTTCTCTTCCACCGCCGCCTACACCATCACCACCGTCAGTGACCATGCGCGCGCGCGCGCGTGCGTGTGCGTGAGTGCTACCTCTTCGGACAAGACAGAGTTGACGTGGCGAGCGGCCTTCATCACGTTCCACGCCAGTTCTCGCACGTTGGCCAGCGGGTGGCACAGGAAGAGCAGGGCCGTGCCGTCGATCTCGGAAATGGGACACACCACCGACTTGACGTTCTCCAGTTGGCCCTGCGTCGATCGGTCAGCACACGACCGAAATTGTAATAAATTTAAAAAAATAATGAAAAAAATAAAATAATAAAACGAAAAACGAATCGGGATTGAGGGGAGAGGGGAGGGGCACCGAGGCGATGTAGGACTTGCTCTTCTCCTCTCGCTGCTTCTGCTCGAGCTTGAGCTCCCTGTCGCTCTCCATGTCGTGCCACAGATTCAGGAGGACCGAAAGCTGCACGCGCATGCAAAGCACGAGCCACCACACGCATGCAAAGCGTAATTACGAATGCGTTCAAGTCGACAACGGTCGCGTCAGTGCACGCGGAGGGAGAGGGGGGAGAGAGAGAGAGAGGGAGGAGAAAGAGGAGGCCACAACCTTGGAGAGCGACTTGCGGATGAGCTGCGGGTAGATGTCGGGAATGCTCGACGTGACTCGGCAGAACTGCTCGACGATGGTCGCGCGGAGCACCGGCAGGCATCGGGCCATGTGCTGCAACACCTGGAAGGCCTCGTTGCGGATCGCTGCACGCGGCGTGTCGATGGCATGTAAGTTATGCGCGTACGCGTTCGTTGAGGAGTGGAGAGGAGAGCGGGTTTTGGGGGGGGGTGCAGTTGGCTTACCCTTGTCGACGTGCAGCGTGTACTTGGCCAGAGTATGGACCAGCTCGTGCAGAGGCATCTCCGAAGGGAGCGCGCGGCGAAGGCAGGACAGGGCCAGAGGCGCCACAGCCAACTGACCGGCCTTGTCCTTGCCCACGAGTTCTGTGCACGTGTGTCGCAACGCAGGCAAGAGCAACGGTCAGCCGTGCGCCCGCGCGTGGTTGGGAGAGGCGGTGCATGTGAGCTGCGCACCCTGGATGGTCTTGCTGTTGAACTTGGGGTCGCTCAGGAGCAGCGTTCCAAACTGCGAGTGCACGTCCGCAAGAATTCGGTCCAGCGACATGCCCATTCCTGCGCCCCACCAAACGAACACATGGGTTAGACTAAGAAAGAACGGAGACGAGCAAGCAAGACAGCGAAGACGATGAGGAGAGGGGTGAGTGCCCTTGGCAAAGTCGTCGAGAATGATCTTCTCGGTCTCGGCGTGGAAGCGGCGCATGGCCTGGCGCTTGAGGCTGGGGTTGGCCTGGCCGCGCGGGACCACCATGGTCGTGCGGATGGTGCCCACCACGTGCTTACCGGACCCCTTGAGCGTGCCGCCCGACGACTTGCCTCCGCCGCTGCCTTTGCCGCTCGACGCACGCGCGTCGCTGGCCGGGATCAGTCGGTCCGTGATGGCGTTGAACGACAGCAGCGCCACCAGCACCTTGCTGCACCCCCCCCCCGGGTTAACGACGACACACGACACACGACACAGGAGGAGGAGACGGTACTCGGGTGAGGCGCGATCCTTGATGAGTTCGAGCACGACGCCGTGCGTGGTCTGGTCGAACTTGGCCACCGACAAGCGTGATGATGTCTACAATGATGTCGACGCATTCCTCGCCGGGCTGGATCAGCTGCTTCTCTGTTGATGCGCGCACCAGGGTGAGCAGTCACACTTTTTTTTATAAAAAAAAGAGGAAAAAACCGAAAGAAATAAAAGTCAAAGTAAATTATAAATATAAACATGAATTACCCTTCTTTTTCTCCTTGGCCGGCTGGATGAAGAGTTGGTCCAGCAGCTTGGCGCATTCCTCGCCGAAGCTCTTGGTGTCCTTCACGGCCAGGAACTTGAGCAGCAGGTGGTAGATCGACTCCAGCGCCAGCGCCTTCAACTTGGGCTCCTGCGCATAGGTGTGAGAGAGAGAAAGAGAGAGAGAGATGCCGATCACGAACGGTGGGAGAGGAGAGCGAGAGTGTGTCGTGTTGGGCATTCGCGTGCACACCTTGAGCGACTTGAAGAGCATGTCCAGCATTTCGTAGTACTTGGCCTCGAAAAACTTGACGTGGGCGGCGCAGAGGAGGCCCGTCAGGAGCGGATAGAACACCTGCGCACGAGGTCGTCGGGTGTGAGATCACGATGACACGCGCACGCGCACACGCTTGTGAATGAAGAGGCGGATACTCGGGGAACGTACGTGTTCGCGACCCTTGATCTTCTTCTTGCCGTACTGGGTCATGATTCGGTCGTAGAAATCGGAGACGATGGCGTAGAAGTCGGCCAACACATCCTTTTGCGATTCTATTTTGTGGCAAGAACCGATGAGTATTTATCAAAAAAAAAAAAAAAAAAAAACGGTTATGTTTTGGATCAATTTTATGGTATTTATTCATATTAACATTAAAAAAAGTAAATAAATATTGCTCATACATTTATTGAAATGCAACTGAAATGGTGCGAGGATACCTTCAGTCTTGGACTCGACGATGGGGATGAGGATGCTGCCCTGCAAATGTGCACAACATTTCTCGAGCGTCAGCTGACAGGAGGGGGGAAGGATGCAGGGCCGCAGAGCAGAGAAAACAACGTACCAGAAGTTCGGCGAAGGCGGCCTGGAGCTCCTCCTTGAGCTTCTTGGCCTTGGGGTCAAAGTACTCCTCACGCACCCGCTTGATGAAGGCCGCGGACTCGATTATCTTGGCGTTGGTCGAGATCTACAAAGAACACGAGCACAAGTAGAAAACTATTACTATTATTCTTTTTATAAAAAGAAATCATTAATATATATATAAAAGAAAGAGCGAAGACGTACGTCCATCTTGACGTTGCGGAGGGCGTAGATGACCGAGAGCGAGGTGGAAAGGTCCTTGGCGCTGCTGGTGGCCTCCAGCACATCAAAGAGCTTCTTCATGATCTCTCCGAACCGGCTGCGATTCCAATCATCAACAAAGCGTCAGCCTCTAGCAACAGAGCACACGACACCACACACACACACACACACACACACACACACACACACACACACACACACACACACACACACACACAACACACACACACAAGCATGATGAGGGGCGAACTTTTGAGAGCACAGCTCGCCGAGAATCTGAGAGAAGAGTTCGTAGATGTGGAGCCGATTGGCGATGGCCAGGTCTTCCTTGTCTCCCTTCTTGGCCTTGACCAGCACCAGCGCCCTGCAGTCGCATTCAAGGCGACGATAGACCAATGATGAGTTTCAAGTTTGCCACAAAAAACACAACACACTCACTCGCGTGGCGCAAGCTGGTCCAGGCACAGATACA